>APFE031685971.1:0-56295 GCA_000404065.3 Pinus taeda
AAGTATGGTTGGCCTAATAATACATCATAAACATCAAGAGGAGCAATGTCACAGAATACCTCATCCATGAAGGGCTTGATGCTATATGGAAAATGACACTATTGGTTGACGCGAAGATCATGTCCTTAGTGAAGCCACCCAATGTTGTACAGTTGTGAGTTTTTTATGGTTGGTAAGCCCAACTACTTCATGACCTCTCCTAAAATGAGGTTCTTTTGGCTCCTACTGTCAACAATGAACTATAGTGGGGAACCCTTTACCCACATCTTGGAGTGGAAGAGGCACTCCTCCTCTTCTCGATCTTCGGGTTCCTCCTTCTAGATATTCATGGTGGCAACGGTGGAATTGGGCTTCACATCGATAATCTACTTCTATTTTTCATTCCCCTTATCGAGTTTTGATTCAGAGTCAAAGTATGCATCTAATTCAGAAGCCTTCAGCTCAGCCACTAGTGACTACTTATACTGACACTCACTCGTGTTGTGAGTGGAGCTCTTATGGAACTCACACCACTTTCTCATGTCCTTCTTTGGCTTCACGGTATTGTTATTTTCTTGTAGGTTGTGTTGGGAAACCCCGCCTTGGATTTGTCCTTTGTTATGTGTCTTGTGGGCACCTTTCCCTTGCTTCGGATTCACAGATCCAAAGTCTCACTTTTTTATGTTTAAGCTTTTGCTCGATCTTGGCAGTATATCATTACATCGTGCCAAATGAGGAGATGTCCAGGAACTTCATCTCATCCTGGATATATCTTTGTAGGTAGTCGTAGTACTTGATTACCAAATGTTTCTTAGAATCCTTAATAACAACTTCATTCAAAGGGTATGAAAAACATTGGTAAACTTTGGCACATCTTGGTTGCTTCCCTACCACAGCATGGTCCACTTTATGTATTTATCCTCATAGCTCCCAACAGGGTAGTACTACTTCTTGACGGCATCTCAAAGTGAATTCCAAGTAGGTGCGGCCGAAAACAATGAGTGCGTACTTTCATCCTTCTTATCACTGTAGGTTTCCCCGCCAGTCCTTGACGTGAGGGGTAGCTTTGAGAAGAGAAAAATTAATCTTTTCCCAGCTGAAAAAATCATGAATAAAAAAATATCCTTCTAGTATATTTACCATTTATCTACGGCGTCTGCATCTATTTGGCCGTCAAATATGGGAATTTCATAGTTTACTAGTACCTTAAAATGGGTGGTGCCTCCAGGGTGGAATTTTTATGTGGATGCGTCGCCGATGGGTAACTGTTGAAGGACCTGGGAAAAGTTATACATCATCGTGTTCCTTTTTTTCTCAAGGGCATCCTTGAGAAATATTTTGATAGGATCTCCTGATCCCTCATCTTTCTTTTCTTCCCCCATGGGTGATCGTCAAGGCTTGCAAGGATGATCTTGCAAAGGTTCAACAATATGGAGCCCTAACTCCTTATACCCCAATCGGGTTGGGGACATGAAAATAAGGATTAAGAAAGAGAAAACTGCTCTGATACCACTAATCCGAATTTAAACAAGAACATAACGAATTATAGATATAACCACAAACACAGAGATGCAACATAAATAAAAATTCATCTCATTAATATCAAAGAACTGAAATATGCTTACATATAAAATGAAATAAACTAGCTCGGGCGATGGTAGTTTATCCTTGAGAAGAGATGTGGTGGCTACATGTCTCTGAATTGTCTTACAATGAGGCTTGAAGGCCTATTTATTATTGAGAAACAATGGAAAACCCCAAAACATCCAAAAACCCAACCCTAGGAGATGAAACACTAAACTATTGGCCCCGTCGGGGCAAATTGGTACATCAACTTCTAGGAATTGTAACTTTGGCATACGATCTTTGTTTGATGCACATGATACCTCGTTAGAAATATCTATCTGAGGACTACAACTACTGATAGCAAATATTGAGTTGAAAACACATCGTCACCACCTGTGATTTTCCAAAAAAAACGTCGTTTAGGGCCTCAAAACGGCTCCAAAAGTTTAGGACCCAAAAATCTACCAAAAATAATAAATTTTGCTACAGTTATGGAAACTAAAAAATTGAAAGAAACAATGGTGGAGGTCCAAGTGGAATAGGCGAGTGGCCACCAATATCCACTTGGATCAAAAAAATTTATGTTTTCATCATTAATTATATAAATTTTGTCTCTATACATCAACAAATCCTCTTCATTAACTAAAAAATCATTTCCTTCGTCATCTTGGGGATGTGATTTTCGAATTTTCTCTTGATTTTAACATACTCTTCATTAAAATATACAATTGTCTTTACTTTTTTAGTTAATTATGTTTTCCAACTACTTGGAGAAATAACTCAAATCTTATTTGTTTTTCTGCTAAGAGCATATGCTATTTTGTTTTATTTTCTCTTAAAGTATATTATTTCAAAATCATACTTACTAAGGAATGCCAACTACCATGTTTTCCCAACATTTTATTTTGGCTATTCAGAAAGATATCTATGATTTATCTTGTCGGTTTTCATGTGAAATCTCATCCCTATAAGGTAGTGCCCCCACATTCTCAATGCATGAATAATAGATGCTAATTCCAGAACATGTGTTGCATAATTTTTTTCATTTTCCTTAAAAAAAATTATTCATAGTTTACCGTGTGATCTTAAATTTCGCATTAATACTCCCCCCAAGCCTTCTTTACAAGCATCAGTATAAACTAAAAAGTATTTGTTGGGGTCAACCAGCTTTAAAATTGCGAAAGTAGTCAATAATTGTTTTACTTTTTCAAACTTGTCCTGCCATTTATAATTCCAATCAAATTTAGTTCATTTCCTCTATAAAAAAATAATTAACCTAATTTAGGAAACCCCTCTCTGAGCCTCCTATAATAACTTGTGATTAAAGACCTGATGTCAACCACATCCTCAGGCACTATCCATTCCATAATGGCCTTTATCTTCTTTGGATCTACAACGATCCCCTCTTCAGATATAACATGACATAAATAATGAATATATTTTTGGTAAAATGCACATTTGCTAAACTTAGCATACAATTCATTTTATCTAAGTGTTTGTAGAACCATTTGAAAATGTTGGTCATGTTCCTCCCTTTATTCTTTGAATATAATAAGATATCATCAATAAACACAATCATAAATTTGTCTAAATAGAGACTAGGTACACTATCCATTACACACATAAAAGTGGTTGGTGCATTAGTAAGACTAAAAACAAGTGGAGCGAATTCATAATTCCCATATTGTGTCTTAAAAGTTGTCTTATGAATGTCTTCATCTTTGAACTTGATCTAATGATATCCTTAACTTAAGTCAATATATGAGAAGATAGTAGATCCTTTGACCTGATAAAATAAGTCCTCATTCTATGGAAATGGCTACTTATTATTTATTGTCATTTTCTTAGGTTTTTCGTAGTTTATTCAGAGTTTGAGGGTTCCATATTTCTTTTTCACAACTAATATTGGTGAACCCTAAGGTGAAACATTGGGTCTTATATATTTCTTGTCTAAAAGTTCTTGTAGTTGCATATTTAGTTGTTGCATCTTTAGTTCTATTAATTTTGGAATACTCATTCTGTATGGAGCCTTAGATGTTATGACTACTCCAGGGATAATATCTATGGTTAAATCCTTGTCCCTTCATGGAGGTAAACTAAGGATTTTCTTAGGAAATATGTTCTTATATTTTTCTAGGATGGGATAATTTTCAATGGATGGTTTCTAATTACTGTTAGAATGGTGTTCAATCTAAACTACATACATCTTACATTCTTTTCAAGCACAGTTCTTAAATTGTAAGGTAGATATTGGCCTTACTGAAATAATTGTTGATACCTCTTTTACTATACAAGTTACTCGTTCATCATTAATACAAAAAGTATTTTTCCAAGCAATTCAATACTACATTTTGTTTTTCTAACCAATCCATGACTATAAGGATATATTATGATCCCAAAGGAATAATATTCAAATTATGTTTAGAGTGAAATCCATTTAATTCTATAAAATAGTCTTTGATAATCTCAGTAACCCTTTTTTTTGTTCCTATAGCTAATTTCATTGACCAAGGTTTAATTTATTTTTCTTTCTTGAGTCAACAATTTTCAATTACACAATGAGAAATGTAATTCAAACTAGATCCATGATCAATTAACATAGATATAAATTTTCTAAATATTTTACCTTGAATCTCTAACATGGTGGATTTATGGTTAGTTTTCCTATCATCCAACACTGCATTAATCCTTGAAATGTTATGGGAAATACCATTTACTATTGATGACCCTTGTATGTTATGTATTGTTTCCATCTTATTTAAAGGATTTTATGTACAATTCCTCCAGAGATGATTTTCATTACATCCCCAACATTTAATTAGTGGCCTTGAAGATTCATCAATTTTTTGATTCCTAATTCATATTACGAGTCCACTTCCCTAATTTATATTTCTTTTATTCACATTCCTACTATAATCCCCCTTTGAACACTTTTAGAAGTATTGGCAAATTCAAAATTCTTAAATACTTTCTTTTTAGCATTGAATTTTTCATTCTCCTTTATCTGCCAACTTTTAGAACTATCGTTTTTTTGCTTATTTTGGGTGTAGCATAGTTTTTCTTTTGTTATTGTTTCATCCATTATTTCTAGATTATCAAATTCAATCATTTATTTGTAACAAAAATATAAACAACTAAAAGACCTTTGAATTTTTGTCTTTTCTTCTTTTAGATATGGCACATACTACAACAAGCTCATAAATTTATTCACAAATTCATCCATTATTAACTTACCTAGTCTTAACACAATAACAAGACTTGTAAATATCATTTGGTGGATGTAAATACTGAGCATTGATCGGGAGATTGAACCAAGGGATCAGTCAATCTGTGTTAGGGATTGAGTTAGGGCTTGGCATTGGTAACCATCGTATGTCATGGAGGAGGGAGTTATGCTCCCTCCTATAGTCAAATAACGTAAACAGAAATAAGGAAATTGATCTGCATCATTTCAAGAAACCAACAGAGGTGATAACTAAGGATACTAACACAAGAAATACCAAGCCTCACGAACAGAGAGTGAATCATGAGGAAGATAGTAGGGAGAAGAGAAAAGAGGGTAGCAGTCAGAAATCTGCACCTCTGAGGGCGACAGGCATCTGTAAACCCAAGTCAACCATCACTCCTCGAGTCGTTTTAAGTGACCCAGCGCTAAAGGTGCACAGAGATCACATGAGGGAACACGTGATCATATGAAAATTTATGGGGATTTGGTCGACAGAGAAGGCCTTACATGCATGGATAAAGAACCACTGAAAACCTAAGGGGGAAATAAACCTTCACCTCGGATCCAAGGGTTTATTTACGGTGTTGTTCATGAGATTAGAGATAAAGACAAAGTGTTTGAGGGAGGACCCTATTTCTATGCTACTGCAAGCCTTTACATGCGACCATGGGTGATGAACCTTTTCCCAGAACAAGAAACTTTCACCTTAGTACCGATATGGATACGACTTTACTCCCTTCCTTTAGATTATTGGTTGCCAGAGTCTTTAAAGGTTATCGGAAATAAACTAGGGCATTTTATAAAGATATCAGATGTGACATTAAGAGGCAAATACACTTCCTTCACTCGGATCTATGTGGAAATGGACCTATCTGGGGCACTCCCACACGTGATCATTTTAGAAGTCTATGATGAAGAATGGGTGTAGGCAATGGATTATGAGCATGTTCCATTTAGATGCCATAAGTGCCATGAACACAGACACCTTTACAAAGACTACCCATTCAATAAACTAGAAAGCAACAAAAAAACCACCACAAATTAAGATCCCAACGGTTTCACCAAGGTGGGGGGTAAGGGGAAAGGAGGAAAGAGGAACCTAAAGAAAATCAATGAGTATGGACAACTAAGCCACAATAGTTTCAAAATCTTAGATGAAGATATAGGAAACAATAGGGAAGACCAGAAATCAGAAACTAAAACCAATGAGAAGGATAAGGATACTAGCATGGGGGACATACCAGAGAGCAACCAACAACAGGATGATCCACCGAGAATTGTGGAGCTCAGCAGGGACCATGAGATGACCCTAAGTGAGGTAGGAATGGAGGATTATGAACTACAAGAGATTCTTGAGAAGGAAAACTTGGATCTCGAAAATTTTCTAAAGCAGGTTATTACCAAAGGAGTTGACTCCCTTCCAAAAGAGGAGTTTGATAGGGTTCAATAGCTTTTCCTATGGAAATCACAGTTGAAGAGTTCTAGAGTCAAAAGAAACCATGACAACTAGGAAAATAGAGGGATGAAGGCAATGGAGGAAACACAGGGGCACTCTTCCAAGAACTCGGGTAGAAAGAGAGGAAGGAAAAGACAGAATGAGTTGCTGACAGAATGTGGAAAACTCATGATCAACTCAGGTAAGATGAAAGATCTCACCAGTTATTTTTTTACAAACCTATCTTAATGAAGTTTACAACATGGAATATTAGGGGTCTAGGAAACAAAAGGAAACAAAGAAATCTCTGCAGTAGAATAAAAGAAGGAAAACTAGACATGGTTTTCGTTCAAGAAACAAAGTGCTTAATGGATAAAATCAGAGAATTCCACAAAAAATGGTTAAACAAGTATGAGTATCTAGACGTTAAGGTAGACAACTCAAAAGGAGGGATTCTAATGCTTTGGGATCCCCAAAAACTTGGAATATTGGATGCGAAAGCATCCAGGAACTATCTTTCGTTGGTAATACAACCTACAGGTGATAAGGAAATTTACATGATCACAAATGTCTATGGACCTCAAAAACTAGAAAACAAACTCAAGCTTCTCACTTCCCTTGACGAGCTAAGAAAGAGACATACTGATATACCCTACATTCTGGCAGGAGATTTCAATATGATCAAATCTCTTACAGAGAAAAAAGGTGGCACCAAAACACTAGGTAGAGACTACACTGCCTTCCAAAACTTCATAAATAACATGAGATTAGTGGACGCTAAAACATTAAAGGGCACTTTCACTTGGAATAATAAGAGAAGAGGGGCTTCTCAAGTTGCCTCTAAACTGGATAAATTCTTGATCTCAAAGGACCTATTTATCATGGGCCCTGACATGTCAGCTTTTATCCTTCCATTTGGAGGTTCATACCCCTGGCCTGTCCAGCTTGAAGCCACTTTTATGGGTACAACGAGGATTAGACCTTTTAGGTTTGAAAATATCTAGCTCTCTCACCCTGACTTCACCAGAAACATTGAGAAATGGTGGATGGAAGAGTTTCCCTTTCAAGGCACTAAAATGTACATGCTACAACAAAGAATCAAACACATCAAAGCCAGACTCAAATATTGGAACAAAAAATAATTTGGCAACATTTTCAAAGCCAAGAAAGAAGTTGAACAAAATGTTCATGGGATTAATCATCTTATGATCACAAATGTCTTTACCGAGGAAATGAATACTCAAGCTAATGTTCTTCAGAAGGAGTGGGATGATAGGTGCAGGAAAGAGGAGATTTTCTGGAGACATAAATTGAAAGTACAATGGATTAAAGAAGGAGAAAGAAAAAATTTTTTTTTTCATAAATCAACTTTGAGTCACAGGTCACATAATAAAATTTTGAAACTCAAATATTACCAATAAAAAGAGCTCATCACCCACAAAGAAATGCAAATTGTCCTAGTTCAACACTTCCCTCAACATTGCAAAGGAGCGTCTCTTAGATAGGTCACAGTTTATTAATAAATTCACAAGGTACATCCCCAAGCTGGTAACAAGGGAAGACAATCATAATCTCAATAGGCCAGTATCTGAGGATGAGGTTAGGTAAGCTATCAACAAGATGCAAAATGGGAAAGCTCTTGGCCCGGATGGTTTCAATGTGGACTTTTTCGAAGCCTACTAGAAGACAGTCAAACATGGCATCCTTAATGCAGTTGAAGACTCAAGAAGATCCAGATCAGTCCTAAAAGCTCTCAATGCCTCTTTCATAGATTTTATTTCGAAGAAGGAAAAAGCAATCACACCGAATAGATTCAAACCCATAGCTTTGTGTAATGTGGTGTGCAAAATTATTTCCAAAGTGATCACTAACAGACTTAAGCCCCTTCTTATAGCACTTATCTTAGAGGAGAAAACTGGTTATATGGAAGGAAGACATATTCTCAGCAATATCATGCAAGCTCATGAGATGGTACACACTTTGAAAAACAACAAGCAAGCTGGAATGGTCATACAACTTGACCTAGCGAAAGCTTATGATAAGCTAAGCTGGTCTTACATCAGAGAAGTCCTGAAACCTTATGGTTTTGACCATAATTGGATCAGATGGGTCATGAACCTTGTATCCACAGCCAATTTTTCAATCCTGCTTAATGGAATTCCCTTCAGAACATTCATGCCTTCTAGGGGTCTAAGACAAGGAGATCCACTCTCCCCCTTCCTCTTTGTGCTCATGATGGAAGGGCTAGGCAGAGTGATAAAATTGGCAAGTGCTGAGGGAAGAATCTAGGGTTTGAAACTCACCACAAATGGCGCAGCTTCAACTCACCAACAATTTGTGGATGACACTGTGCTGCAAGGCATTCCCACGGTCAAGGAAGCCAAAGATTTTAAACAAATCCTAAATGACTTTGCCATGGTAGTTGGTACACATGTAAGCCTTGATAAATCAAAACTTTTCTTTTTTAATACTGACATTGTTATTCAAATAAACATTACCAGAATTCTAGGGTTCTAAAGGGATCAGTTACACTCTAAGTACCTTGGAATGCCCCTTGTAGACAAACCTCTAAGCAGGGGAGTCTGGGAGCCGGTCATTAACAAACTTCAAGATAGTATCTAGAAGTGGACATGTAGATCTTTGAATTTAGTAGGGTGCCTTGTGCTCACAAAAGTTGTACTACAGGCCATACCCATTTTCATGATGTTATCTCTTCCTATTCCTAAAGGAGTTTTGAAAAAGATTAGGTTCATCCAAAGAGATTTTCTTTGGGGCAAAGGGGAAGAGCAAAATAAATGGGCTTTGGTAGCTTGGGATAAGCTCTGCAAACCTAAGGCCCATGAAGGTTTCGGGCTTCATGACCCCGAAATCCTCAATAGAGTTTCGGGTGCAAAGCTTTGGTGGAGGTGGCTCAAGGATTTAGCATCCCCATGGGAAAAGCTCTGGAAACAAAAATATGCAAAAAATTGGCAGGAGAGGGATCATATTCGAATGTATAGGCTTATCAAGGGCTCCCACATTTGGAATCTTGCTTAGGAAAATAGAGGCATTGTCCAGCAGCACAACTTCTGGGAGATCCGAGATGGGAACTTGGCAAGATTATGAGAGGATAATTGGCAACAAGAACCAAACCTATTTATAGAAGAACTAACTGAACTCAAGAATGACACTGACAACAAAGGTTTATGCATGGTAAGTAATTTCTAGGATCAGGTAAGGAACAATGGAAAATGGAGAACTTGGAAGGATCTAGGCTACAGGCAAGAGAGCCCTTTGAAAGCTCAGGCAAACTCTCTTGCTATGGACTTAGAACAAAGGAATATTTTGGTTTCACCCTCGTTTGAGCAAATAATATGGGGAAGAAACACAAAAGATAAATTTAACCTCAATGAAGCCAAGCATATAGCCACAGGGTGTGATTATCAATACCCTGATAAGGCATGGAAGGACCTTTAGCAGAACCCGCAATGGATGAAAATAAAGATGTTCATGTGGTTGGTTCAACAAAAGAAAATTGTAACTTGGGAAAATATTCTGAAGAAAGGTTTTGTTGGCCCATCCAAATGCTATCTATGTGGTACACAAGAGGAGACAATGGAACACTTACTCAACCTTTTCCCTTTCACCTCAACCTTGTGGGATTGGGTGGCCTCAGTATTCATACAAACTGATAGGGGTAGCCTCAGTGCTACCAACACTCTGAGGAATTGGAGAAGAAACTTCTGAAGAAATGAGCTCATCAAAAACGCTTGGACTCTGGTTCCAGGCTTCCTAATCTGGGATATCTAGAAAGAACGCAATGGTAGGATTTTCAAAAATGAAACTGGCTCAACCCAGAACACTATTGAACATATATTAAGACAACTCAAAGATACTATTGGTGCCATGTTAGGGAGACCTCCTGAGGAACCGACTCTGCCCCAGGACAAGCATATATTGCTGTAGTTGGGTATCCAGTCACAAGTTCCCCAGAGCGTACACAAGGAGGTAAGCCAAATAAATGTTAATAAAGACTTTTGGTAACCTCCACCTCATGGTTTCTAGAAAATTAACATAGGTGGAGCTTCTAAAGGTAACCCAGGGATGGCTAGGTTTGGCGGGGTCATCAGAGATGAGCAAGGGTGCATAAAGGATATCTTTCATGCTCATCTGGGAACAGCTACAAACAACATGGCAAACATGTCATCTTTTATCCTTCACTTGAAACAATAAGAGAGGAGGGGCTTCTCAAGTTGCCTCTAAACTGGATAAATTCTTGATCTCAAAGGACCTATTTCTCATGGGGCCTGACATGTCAGCTTTTATCCTTCCATTTGGAGGTTCAAACCCCTGGCATGTCCATCTTGAAGCCACTTTTATGGGTACACCGAGGATTAGACCTTTTAGGTTTGAAAATATCTGGCTCTCTCACCTTGACTTCGCTAGAAGCATTGAGAAATGGTGGATGGAAGAGTTGCCCTTTCAAGGCACTAGAATGTACATGCTACAACAAAGAATCAAACACATCAAAGATAGACTCAAATATTGGAACAAAAAACAGTTTGGCAACATTTTCAAAGCAAAAAATGAAGTTGAACAAAAGCTTCACGGGATTAATCATCTTATGATCACAGATGGCTTTACCGAGGAAAGGAATACTCAAGCTGATGTTCTTCAGAAGGACTAGGATGATAGGTGCAGGCAAGAGGAGATTTTCTAGAAATTAAAGTCGAGAGTACAATGGATTAAAGAAGGAGAAAGAAACAAAAAGTTTATTCATAAGTCAACTTTGAGTCACAAGTCACATAACAAAATTTTGAAACTCAAAGATTCTCAAGAAAAAGAGCTCATCAGCCACAAAGAAATGGAATCTGTCCTAGTTCAACACTTCCTCAACATTGCAAAGGAGCCTCTCTTAGATAGGTCACAGTTTATTAACAAGGGAAGACAATCATAATCTTAATAAGCTAGTATCTGAAGATGAGGTCAGGGAAGTTATCAATGAGATGCAAAATGGGAAAGCTCCTGGCCTGGATGGTTTCAATGTGGAATTTTTTAAAGCCTGCTGCAAAGCAGTCAAACAAGACATCCTTAATGTATTTGAAGACTCAAGAAGATCCAGATCAGTCCTGAAAGCTCTCAACGCCTATTTCATAGCTTTGATTCTGAAGCAGGAAAAAGCCATCACACTGAACAGATTCAGACCCATAGCTTTGTGTAATGTGGTGTACAAAATTATTTCCAAATTGATCGCTAACAGACTCAAGCCCCTTATTCCAGCTCTTATCTCAGAGGAGCAAACTGGTTATGTGGAAGGAAGATAGATTCTCAACAATATCATTCAAGCTCATGAGATGGTACACACTTTGAAAAACAACAAGCAAGCTGGAATGATCATACAACTTGACCTAGCGAAAGCTTATGACAAGCTAAGCTCGTCTTACATCAGAGAAATCCTGAAACCTTATGGTTTTTTCCATAATTGGATCAGATGGGTCATGAACCTTGTACCCACGGTGAGTTTTTCAATCCTGATTAGTGGATTGCCCTCAAGAACATTCATTCCTTCTAGGGGTCTAAGACAAGGAGATCCACTCTCCCCCTTCCTCTTTGTTCTCATGATGGAAGGGCTAGATAGAGTGATAAAATTGGCAAGTGCTGAGGGAAGAATCCAGGGTTTGAAACTCACCACAAATGGTGTAGCTTCAACTCACCAACAATTTGTGGATGACACTATGCTGCAGGGCATTCCCACGGTCAAGGAAGTTAAAGCTTTTAAACAAATCCTAAATGAATTTGTCATGGCAGTTGGTATATAGGTAAGCCTTGACAAATCAAAAGTTTTCTTTTTTAATACTGACATTGCTATTCAAATAAACCTTACGAGAATTCTAGGGTTCTAAAGAGATTAGTTACACTCTAAGTACCTTGGAATGCCCCTTATAGACAAACCTCTAAGGAGGGGAGTCTGGGATCCAGTCATTAACAAACTTCAGGATAGGATCCAGAAGTGGACATGTAGATCTTTGAAATTAGTAGGGTGCCTTGTCCTCACAAAAGTTGTCCTACAGGCCATACCCATTTTCATGATGTTAGCTCTTCCTGTTGCTAAAGGAGTTTTGCAAAAGATCAGGTTCATCCAAAGAGATTTTCTTTTTGGCAAAGGGGAAGAGAAAAAGAAATGGGATTTGGTAGCTCTGGATAAGCTCTGTAAACCTAAGGACCATGAAGGTTTCAGGCTTCATGACCCCGAAACCCTTAGTAGAGTTTCGGGTGCAAAGCTTTGGAGGAGGTGGCTCAAGGATTCAGCATCCCCATGGGAAAATCTCTGGAAACAAAAATATGCACAAAATTGGTAGGAGAGGGATCATATTCAAATGTCTAGGCTTATCAAGGGCTCCCACATTTGGAATTTTGCTTGGGAAAGTAGAGGCATTGTCCAGCAACACAACTTCTGGGAGATCCGAGATGGGAACTTGGCAAGATTATGAGAGGATAATTGGCAACAAGAACCAAAACTATTTAGAGAAGAACTAACTGAACTCAAGAATGACACTGACAACAAAGGTTTATGCATGGTAAGTGATTTCTGGGATCAGGTAAGGAACAATGGCAAATGGAGAACTTGGAAGGATCTAGGCTACAGGCAAGAGAGCCCTTTGAAAGCTCAGGAAAACTCTCTTGCTATGGACTTAGAACAAAGGAATATTTTGGTTTCACCATCATCTGAGCAACTAAGATGGGGAAGAAACACAAAAGGTAACTTTAACCTCAAAGAAGCTAAGCAGATAGCCATAGGGTGTGATTATCAATACCTGATAAGGCATGGAAGGACCTTGGGCAAAACCCGCAATGGATGAAAATAAAGATGTTCATGTAGTTGGTTCAACAAAAGAAAATTGTAACTTGGGAAAATCTTTTGAAGAAAGGTTTTGTTGGCCCATCTAAATGCTATATGTGTGGTACACAAGAGGAGACAATGGAACACTTACTCAACCTTTTCCCTTTTACTTCAACCTTGTGGGATTGGGTGGCCTCAGTCTTTAGACAAAATGACAAGGATAGCCTCAGTGTTACCAACACTCTAAGGGAATGGAGAAGAAACTTCTCAGGAAATGAGCTCATAAAAAATGCTTAGACTCTAGTTCCAGGATTTCTAATTTGGGATGTCTGGAAAGAATGCAATGGCAGGATTTTCAAAAACAAAACTGGCTCAACCGAGAACGCTATTGCACATATATTAAGACAGGTCAAAGATATTGCTGGTGCCATGTTAGGGAAACCTCCTAAGGAATCAACTCTGCCCCAGGACAAGCATATACTGCTGCAATTGGGTATCTAGTCACAAGTTCCCCAGAGCATACACAAGGAGGTAAGCCAGATAAATGTTAATAAAGACTTTTGGCAACCTCCACCTCATGGTTTAAAGAAAATTAACATAGATGGAGCTTCTAAAGGTAACCCAGGGATGGCTGGGTTTGGTGAGGTCATCAAAGATGAACAGGGGTGCATAAAGTATATCTTTCATGGTCATCTGGGAACGGCTAAAAACAACATGGCAGAGCTCATGGCCTTAGAACAGAGCCTAGAAATACTAATTGATTCAAATTCTCACAATGCAATTATTGAAGTTGACTCAGAATTGTTTATTAAAGAGGCCAAGCAGATCTGCAATGGAAAAGCACCTAAAAAAGTATCTAAACATTGGTGACTTTTGCAGGTTTTTCAGCGCATTCATTCCCACTTACAAACCCTAAGACCGACCAGCTTCATTCATGTGCGTATAAAAGCTAATTTGCTAGCTGATCGTTTGACAAATGAAGGAGTGTTGTGCAAAGAAAGTTATAGTAGGTATGCGTGGAATTCAACACCCTTGGGGAATTTGTGAGAGGATTGTCAAAGACAGGTAGATAAAGACATGGAAAAATTCCATACCATTAGGTTTGAACAAGAAGAAAGACTAGTGGAAGCCGGAGAAAGCAGGGTTGTAAGCCTTTCTTAACCATTTGATTTTTTAGGAAAAAAAAAAAAAATTGGGGGGGAAAGGGGAAGAGAGAAGAAAATTGCGCAAATTAGAGCCTTCCATAGGGCAGAGGCGCTTGGTAATCAGCAGGCCTCTTAGTAGGTCGCCGACCATAGATCCTAACTACCTTTGTAATCGTATGGCCATCGGGTGGAAACATAATCGGAGGATAACCACAAAATGGACCTGATACTTTATAGATAAGTGGTTTATTGCTGGTTTTTGCTCTGATATCTTGGAGCAACGTCAGATCATCAGGGGCTTTATCGTACGAGTTTCAGGTTTTAAAAGTGCTCAAAACTTATGCTTCAAACCAGACCCAAACATTATTTAAGCTCTAGCTCACTTTCCTTATCGGGTCCATGCACCGGGTAAAAGGGACAATTGTTGCCAAATTGCTAGTTTCGTGACCGTCAGATCTCACGAGATCTTGGATGGAGATTTTATTTTTTAAGCCTTAGATTGAGGGTTTCGGGTTCTTTTTTGGGCTGTGTAGTTGGTTACCCTTTATAGGGTTAGCCTGTGCTGGTCCTTACATTGTAAGGCCTTGTAAATTATGTAATCTTTCTTTCGGTTAATAGAAGGCTCCACTCTTATTTGACCCAAAAAAAACTTACCTAGTCTTAACTCATGGAAGTCTCTAGCTTTCTCATCATAATACCTCTTTGTTAAATACTTCTTCTGGAATTCCTTCTTGAATAATTTCCATGTCAAGGTTTTGCCTCTGATTTTCTTTATTGCTTTGTTTTATTCCCACCACAAAGCTACTTTGGCAATCAATTGGTATGTAGTCAGGATAGAATTCAAAATATTTTAACTTGCTCACAAGCCAATATTTTCCCCTTCAATTGTTATGTAGTCACTCTTGATTTTAAGTTACTAGGGTAATCATAGAATTCAAAATATTTTGACATGCTTAGAAGCAAAGCTTTTTCCCTTATTCAGATTCTCCGTCAAAATTTGGACATGCGATCTTTTTAAATTCACTCTATAATTAGGATACAATTATTTAATTCTTATAAATAGGATCATTTCTTCCTAGCTTGTGTTCATTCATTCCATCGCTAAACTTGAGTGTTTGGATGACATTTGTAACTTGGAGAATGGGCATCAAGCCCTATAACTTTTAATACCCTACAATATAAACCATAGTAGCGGCTATAGCACAAATGGGCTTATAAAAACTAAATTTTGAAATCCCAAACTCTAATTTTTTAACAAATTTAATAAAAATTTGAATATGCCCAAACGTTTAGCCAGGAAACAAATTGGAAAAGAATATGTTACAACAATATGTTTCTTGTGATAGAGCAAGACAAAGGCATAAAGGGTTTTGATCGCCATGACTCCTCACGCCTGCAATCTTCGAGACGCCGCCAGGAAATGGAAGCTCGAGCAGCAACAGCAACAAGCAGCGGCGACTGCAGCGAATGCTTCTCTGCATGTGGGAGCGGCGGCTGCAGCAAACGGTTCTCTGCATGCGGGAGATCTAGATCTGACCATCACCGATGGGCTGCTCTTCGACATTTTCAATCAGATAGCCACCGTTCTATCCACATGCGTCTGCAGAGATCAGATCAGCGGGAACTCCCTCGAATATGCTTATGTCAACTGCATCCCTTCTCATGAGGTCAGGGACGCCATTGGAGATAGCTGCGTCGGTCTCTTTGACTGGAAGCTCTCGAAAGCTAGTCTTTCTGCCGATCAACACTTTGCTTTGGAGCTTTTGGTCGAATCCAGGGATGCGGCAGGGTGGGGATCTGAAAGTTTGCACATTGGATCGGTCGTAGATATCAAAGAAGGGGGTCTGCATGTCACAGATCTGCTCTCCCCCACAATGGACTGGCCCAAATATTGCAGATCCGGCCTGGATCTAACCGATATGGTCAATACTAGAGAAAAGGCAGAACCTAGTCAACAGATCGGTGGCAATGAGTATGGATCGAGCATCAGGTTTGTAGATCTAGACATGCAAATGGAAGAACGACCCAATACGAGGTTAGATCTAGAATTTTGTTCACAGCCAGAATACGTCGGTAATAGCTGCATCACCGATTCAGGCGGATCAGGAACTCAGACAAAACTTAGGCAACATGTAACAACATCTCGTTTTCAGATTTTTATTAAAACTCCTGAGGGGAAAGCCTGCTTAGTGTGGGTACATGCAGAAAGTACCATCATGCAGCTGAAACAACAATTATGGGCATTGACGGGATACCCAGTCCAGATCCAACATTTGGTCAGTGGTAGGTGGTCCCTCGAGGATAGCAGAACCTTGAAAAACTATGAGATTATTCCAGAAACAACCATTGTTTTAAACTTAAGGCTGAGAGGTGGGGCTCTGCCTTAGGGACAGCCAAGCTCCTCAGGAGGAGATAAGGGGAAAAAGACAGCACCTCAGCAACAACCAAAGGGAGGCTCCTCCTACAAAAATATTTTACAGGGTAATAAAGATCAAGGGCCTTCTCTAGATCAAGGTGGATATACACCTAGGCCATACATAGTAGATCAGCTAGGGCAAACCCCAGCCCTCAACTTTGATTCTACAGGGCTTGATGATTTCGTTAAGTCTTATGAAACGTAGGCCCTAATATGCCGTTTTAACAGTTTCTGGCCAAAGCCATTTGATTTATTTCACTGGATTTTTACCACTTGGACCATGGAATGTGATATACATTTATGCTCCAAGGGGTTTTTTATAGTTAGATTCGCATCCACGGAAGCTAGAGATACAATCATCAAGGCTAGGCCTTGGTTTTGGGGAACATCGGAGCTGTTTATGACCCCATGGTTCCCAGATTTTGATCCAAACAAAATGACAGTCTCCAAAGTACCGGTCTGGGTCCGCCTATATAACCTTCCCCTTCACTTTTGGAGTGAACGAGTATTGGAAGGAATTGGGAACAACATAGGGAAATATATCAAAACAGATCTGGAAAGGATTGATGAAAGGGTCTACACTTTTGCATGCATTTGTGTGGAAGTAGATTTAAGCAAAGGACTGCCAGATAGTATAAGGTTGATCTACAAACAACAAAACTGGCTACAAGGACTAGACTATGAAAACACTGCTTTCAGATGTAGGCTTTTGTAGGCAGACAGGACACTTACAAAGCACATGTCCAGAAGCCAAGAAAGCAAACAGTAAAAAGAAGCAGAAAGGGAAGCAGAGGAAAGGATGGCAATTTCTTCCCCCTGTCTCAGAGGACGAAGAATCAGAAGTAGAAGAGGAAGATACCCTCGCAGAAAATGCCGAGACTGCCCATGGAAAGGAGACTCAGAAGGAAACCACATCAGGAAACAAGGTTCCACAGTCCCATTCAAATCAGGTAGAAAAGGCAAGCGAGGATTTGAGTATGGGCGGGACCAAACGGCATCACCACTCAGACACTTCAGACTCAGACAAGGACACAACCTTACAGAAAGCAGAAACACAGTTAGTCATAGCTTCGATCGAGCCCACTCACAGTGAATGGTGCAAGGTCGAAAAGAAAAAAGGGAGAAAAACATGAAGTTCTAGTTTTTCTGTCTCTTCTCCTTTCTTCTTTATTTTTCTTCTTCTAAATGCACTTTAGTTCTTGTAACATTGCATGGAGTGCGAAAGCACTCGAGCCCAACGGGCACCTTATGGAAATGCTTTAATGCATCTGCTAGTGTAACTTTTCATTTTTTAATAAAAGGTTACCGATTTTCCTTTGGAAAAAAACAATATGTTACTTGTTCTCTTGGAGATAGTTTTGCTTCATGGGATTCTGTATTTAGCCCATATGAATATATGTCATAATAGTAATCTACTTTTATTATTTAACTATACTTTATTTGTTTAATAATATATTATACTTTTAGATAATACTCATTAAAACTCAGAAATTTTTCCATTAATTTTACTTCCAATCTATTAAAGCAGTAACAATAACCCTAATTAATAAAAAAATATTTTCTAACTTAAAAGTAAAATCATACACTAATGTATTTATTTTATTTTATGTTTTATTTTAAAAATCTGATATTAATACTAACATACATTAATTCTATAAACACTAAATCTTACAAAAATGAGCATACATGTTCTTCCTATAATCTATCCATAAACATGTCTTATTTATCATAAACATGTCTCATTTTTTTTAATTAAAACTTTTATTTTTAGTCCCTGCCCTCCGGGCCTGGCAGGGACTATAGTAATCGGTTTTTTACGATTGCATTAGTCTGACACAGGAACCAATAAATTCATTTTCCCTTAAACCAAAGTTTGGCGATATTTTCCATTAATCCATGCCATAAAATATGTTTGCCGATGCGTGTAACCAATCACGGCAACGTTCATCTTATTTGGCCTCAGTACGAGGTATACGATCTGAAAACTTAGGCAAATGTTCGGAAAGCAGTTGGTTAATTAGAACAGCGTCACCTGCCTGAAGTAATGCTATCTTTGGGATAGCATTAGTTCGCTAACATTTAATGTTAATTACGGGGAACTAACATTACAGAGAAATGGGGGTATGACGTAGGTTAGGTTTATTAAACGTTGTTGTGTCGAAACCATAGTTGGCGTGTCAAACCATCGTTTCAATGCCATGTCAATTTGCATGGAAGCAAGACTTTACTTAGCCTCCCTTAAAACGCCTTCACGCTCAGCTGCGCCTTCGTCCCCTTCGTCCATCGCCATTATGAGCCATAACCGCGAGGCTCTATGCAAAAGCCGAAGTAGAGGAATCTGCTGCTACTGGAACGTCATCGACCTGCAAACAAATTTACCTGTTTATCATGGTATTTGATGTGATCAGTTTATGTTTAAAAGTAACTAGCTATCTTCTACTTTCAGAAATCTTCTTCTACATATTCTACACAGTCGTTCGTTCTAAGCTATATTATTGAGCTAGCTCTGCTTAGGTAAGGTCCTCAGTCCTGAAAGGTTACTTAGCCTAGAAAAGCCCTATGGTCTCTGTACTAAGCGGCTCTGAAATGTTATTTGTAAACCAAAACTATGCAACTACCAACTACAATTTGATTCATAATTTTTATCTTCTTCTCTAGATTCAAATGAAAACGATAAAAACATTTTCACTTTGAGATGCTGTTCTGCAAGTTTTTAACTGCTGACTAGTATAGTTTAACTAATAAATTTTAGATTCAAGTGAACAGAAGCATACCGCTGCAACACTGAAAGGGGTGTGCCTGAGGTTGGAAAGCGTGATAGCTCGAAAAATGGAATAGCGAATCCAATGCAGTGCATAAGTTGACAGCCTAGAACCTTTCTTTGGTTCAAATCTGTCCACTGGAATCAACAGGCCCTTTGACCCTTCTTGGCATGCATCATGGAACCCTAAACCAGTCTCTTCAAGATTGTGTTTGTAGACATCAAAGAGTACCAATCTTAGGTTATGCTGCAAGGAAAATAGTCAGAATCAGTAAACTAAAATATTTACCTGAAATTTGGACTCAAACCACAGAACTGAAGCTCAAATATCCTGCCTGCATCATCTTATTTCTTGTAGCCTGCCCTGCTTCCATTTGTCTCTTGAAAGTGCGTGAAGGCACATTCAGTGCTTTTGCTATTTCATCATCTCTCGACTCTCTTCTTAGAACATTCTTTAAAGTATCCTTTGTCTGAAAATAAAGCTGTTACTAATCTATAATCTACTAATTATTTCAATTTGTTTGAACAGGTGACAGGAACCACAACAGTAAAGCCAGAAGCGGGGTTTGAGAAGCTTGGACACAAGATACCCAGCAATTGACCATGTTTGATACAACCGTGCTTGCTTGCCTATGAAGCGTGCTCTTTTCGTATCATACAGCTTTCCTTGCTAATTCTAGTCGATTCATTTTTATGCAAGCTACTGTAAGCTGCAACACACGGGAAATCAAGACATTCAGATACATGTAATGATAAAAGCCTTGCATAATCACCTTATTGTCAGTGACATAAAAAAAATAGCATTATTAATGGCTCACCTGCCACAACAAAGTGGGCCAAGATCCTCCATTGTGGTATGACCAGGGCCTGTAGCAACATTGAGATATTAACTGAGCTTATCTAAAGGCAAGAAAGCAAAGTACCATGCAGAGAAGAACACCTACAACTTTTTTCAACTAAAATTACCGACACATTACTTTCATTACCCAAATACAAGGCACATTATTTTCCTTCCGTCACTCAGGTAAGAACACAGAAAAAGTGC
This sequence comes from Pinus taeda, assembly GCA_000404065.3. NCBI lineage: Eukaryota > Viridiplantae > Streptophyta > Pinopsida > Pinales > Pinaceae > Pinus > Pinus taeda. The sequence continues at coordinate 20,394 of APFE031685971.1, forward strand.
AAAGAATCAACGGCCTTGGCTATTTTTTTGGCAATATAATTCTGATAAATGTTTTGGTTGCAAGGAAAAGACGAATACGTGTTCTTGGGGTCACTGCCTGTGATGATCTGCATCCCCAATCACAGTTATCTTCCTCTCCTTCAGATCCACTGCAACAGACTCCACTCCTGCAATCAAATATCTTATCAATTCTCGAAACCCAATACATTGTAATAAGAAATTGCAATGGAGAATGCTAGATTGATGTTTACCTTGAACAGCTGCAACAGCGGTCATAGCTTTTCTCTTGCTTTTCTCATCGTCAATTGCTACCCTCAGCACCATTTTCTGCAAATCATAATCAGTAGTCGATGGGTTTAATACTTTGCAGTTGTGGGCGCCGTCACGTCTACTTCAAAGGAAATCCTGGCAACAGGGCTTTAGCCGCCAATACCCACAAAATCCAGGCTTGTAGAACCGGCCATTTTTCATAAAACCTTCAGAGACACAAAGAACCCTGAACAGATCAAATTTGCAGGCCAAACCTGCCAAAGGCAGCCCTACATAGAGCGAAAGGGCAAAGAATTTGCCCGGAATACTGGTATGAGCTGAAGAAAAGCTCCCTGGATTCGGAGGCTGTGCTGGACGTGGACGAAGTTCTGGTTTCAAAACTGAGAACAGAAGCCTTTGACTGCATCATAACCTCGCTCGCAGATCTGCATGCAATGTTGATAAACAAGCATGTGGCTTGCATGCACGTGGCTTGTGTGGCTTTACGGAGGAATTGTGTAATTTACCATGGTTTATTAGAGCTAGTGATGAAATAACTTTTGTAATTGATAAAAGGGTGATTCAATAACTGCGGCAGGTGGCACTTACTAGGCTTGCTTTATGACAACCGTGTGCTGCAGTTGAAGTAGGAACAATTGTTTGAGAGCGGTAAGTTTCCTGCAGGGATATAATAGAAATAGGTTGTTCCTTATATCCCGGGTATACTGTGATGGTGCAATTTATCGCGATGGGAGACTTTCCCTTCTTTTATTGCATGGTGCCACCCTGGCTCAATAGAAATCACATATAACAACTTGAACTCCCGTATCCTTGTAGGCAACTTGGCAATTTCTTATAGTGGGTCACTGAGTTCAATAAGTGTTATGTTATTGCCCGAGACTTTAACAATCTTATGCCCTTCAATGGCAACACTGTTGCTCAAATGTATAGAAGCCTTATGCTCATAATCAGTATTATCCACTGAATCTAGCCATCTTATGCTCGCTGATAATTTCACTATAAAGAACAAAATTCCTCTGTTACAGAGCACGTAACTGTGAAAAAAGAGGCTCAGAGGAACAATGCAGCAATTAATTAATTTTACCTCCATGGATGCAGGTCGGGCTGGGGCAGGGACTAGCTGCCCCGCAGCCATCCTTGTTTAGGTTAAAACTTTGTAATATTTTTTCTGGTTGATTTAAATATTTTATTTTTAAATATTTAAAAATAAGTTTTATATTTAATTTAATAAAATTAAATATAATATTTATATACAATTATTTAGATAAGCAAACATATAATTTATAAATTATTTCATATTGAAATAATTTAATTGTTTAATATTTTTTTTATTGAAATTTACTAATATAATTTTTGGCAAAATTATAAAATTTTAATTAAAAAAAATTTTAACATAGATAGATTCCATGGTGTGAAAAATATTTTTAATATTCAAATTTTAAATAATTTATAATTTCAAAAAAATTACACAAAATTAACCAAACACATTGTAATGACCGGATAATTTATAGGAATAAATCTTCTGTTTTACCATTGTAAGTAATAATGGAACAGAGATTATTATCTTTTTGTGAAAAATGATTTGAATATTATTAATTCAAAATTGAGTACAAATTGAGTAATTACACATAATAACTTTCTATGAGGAAGTTATCCTCTTTTCTTGCTTGATAATAAGCAGATGCTAACAGGGAAAAAACCCTAATTGTTTTTCCTATTTCCATAGAAAAGGGAAAAGGAAAAGGACCCGAGTTGTTAAGGAACAAACGGGGAAGAAGGCAAAGAAAAAGAAGAAAAGAGGGTGCTAAGTCTGGTAAGGACCAGATAGCACAGGCACAAGTTGTGCAATACATTTGCTGAAGACAGCGGTCTGGCAAAAGAGCTTGGGGGGAGATTCAGTCTGGTGGACTAATCGCATGGTTGGGAGGAGAACAAGCAACAAAGTAATTCCCTCTATGCTGGAGAGGTACTGAATACTGTAACAGTAGCAGTACAGGTAAGTACAGTTACTGTTTTATAATCTAAGATACCTTCCTGTTTTTAAAGATACTATCTGCACTATAAGTTAGAGTCTAAGATGATCTGAAAGATAGTCTCAACCTGTTAAAAGAAAACAAGTACACAATGCCAGGACACAGGAATAAATTATATGTACGGGCGAAACTCATTAAAACACTAAATAAAATCTGAGTGGAGTACTGTATGAACTCGGTCAGGTCTGAGCAGTATCTGAGTTTCAAGAAACTGATTTTTGTAAATCATACCTTTTGCGGAAGGGGATGACATATTATCATTATGCGCATAACAGTGGTATAATGATATAATGTCAAGTAGGAAAAAGACAATATGTGCAAGAAATACTATAAACCATATGAATATATATACAATGACAAGGGACGGTAAAACCAGTGTGCATATGGTCTGCACACAGTGGTCAAACCAACCGAGACACGGTGGAATAAAAATCATAATCATCTGCACCAAAGGAAAGACAGAGCAACCGCGCCAATAGCAATGATTATAGCATCCCGTAAACTATCTAAGCCCTCGTAAGGGACAAATTTATGCAAGTATAACAATAACGAAATACGAGGTTACGAATAATGAAAACTTTGAAAAGATTTCAGAAAAATGTGGATGTAATCCATGTAACATTAAATCAACTGCCTGAAATAAAGAGGAATTCGTATACTATAGTTATGCTTCTTTCTGTAGACAAAAAAAAAACTTACAAGTGCCCTATCAATGGACGAGACCCATGAGAGCAAGGACGATCAAGGCACAACCGGTAATTCCGACGCCGAAACCATCAAAGGGTCGCATCTGAGCACTATATACATGAGCAATAACAAACGAAGAAATAATATCTGTCCCTGTGGTAGCGAACAGCTATGTCATCATGCATAGACTAACTCTAGAGTTACAGCGGCACATCAATCAATATAAATTTCCAGAACAAAACCATGTAAAAACAATAGATTAATAAACCTTGCCGAGCCCTTCGGAATCACAACGGTAAACTGGAAATCATAGTACTTTTCAGAACCAGAGAAAACACAAACTTCATATATGCTGGATAACAGAGTCATAATTGCCTATGCATTTAACAGCAATAAAATATAGTATATACAGGCCAAATGTTCACGGTGTAACCGGCTGAGCCATACATAGCAGTTCGTCGATTAAAATTATCTTTATAGTATTGAAAATAGAATGTCAAACCAGGAAAACAAACATTGAAATAATACACTCGAATTTAGTGACAGAAGTCTCTGAGTTCCGTTCCAGGCGCGGAAACACCGCTGCCACTATGAGGACATTTCAGGCCAGAACCCTGGTTTCGAGCTATGGGTGACGCCTTCAGGCAAGTAAAAGTCACAAGGAATCATCTTTCCATCAGAGAGTGGTGAAAATCACCTGGCAGGAAAGGGGAGGAATCATCATATAACTCAGCATCAACCTTATATGAAAACCCTAAGCTAAGGGTCGCAGGCTTACCTAATGAAACCGTGCATGGAGATGAAACAATGGTCGCGGTAATTCCCTCGGACCCTTGTCAACAAAGATAACCAGCATAATGAGAATAAGCGGAGAGCAAAGTCCATCAAAACTCTGTGAAATTCCTTATCTAATATTGATACAAAGGAAAAAGGATACCTGTGAATGTTTGGGCCAGAGCGGAGCGCCAAAGGTGTTTGCTGTCTCTGGGGCGCAACAGTGACCCAGAGTTTCACCATCGAAGCCGGCTACGAATGTTGAAGACAAGCGACCATAATCGAAATGGAAAATAACCGCGGAAAAATGAGCTGCTAAACATATAACACAAAACCCTAAAGCCATTGATAGCTGGCAATCGATCTTTAGCCATCCAATTAAGGTTTGGAAATCTCCGCCGTGGATCTTATCAATGATCCCGAGGAGATCATGGCTGTCTGCGACATTTAATATCACTTACAGTATTCCAGAGACCGTAATCCAGTTTGGGTAGAAAAATCCAGAGACGGACCAGCTGTCTACTTCTCCGGTAAGGAGAATTTATAGTGCAATAGTTAAGTGTCCGATGACTGCGTAGGATCGCTGGCAGCATCGATTCCTACGTCGCATCAAAAGTTACGAGGGTCATGTACAAATAATTAAACTCTGTCTCCGTTGTAAAGTTAGGGTAATACCCTATGAACTAATATAATGTTAACTATACAATGATCGATCGACTATTAAATGGGTTTCCAAGTTAATTAACACCATTGACATGAGTAAGGATAATCTATATCAGTGAAATGTGTTAATTTATATTCACCTCTTGTTATGTGTAAAGTTAGCAATCAATTTTTTTTTTTTTTATATCTGTGTATGAATAAGTAGTATATAAAGATGTGACACACATATTTGGAAAAGAAAGAATATATATATTTCATGGAACACATTGAGATATAGGTAGTTATACAATGCACTTCTCATTATTTATGACTTTCCTTTTTAAGAATATATTTTATATGGAACAGAATATCAAGAAAAGAGTTCCCTCACAAAATTACGACTTTATCCACAACCATGTGTTTCTCTCTCTCTTCGACGTTTAAGTCACAACATCAAGGCACTGCAATTCAAATTCTACTCGCTGTTCGAGTAGCACTAACTTTTATTCTCAAACCGTGCTCGATCATGAACATGAACACGGCTTGTTAGCGAACCTTTATCTGAAACACGTCTATATTCAGAAATGAAACGCTTTCATTGTCATTTAAATTTATATTCATTGCTTATAACTTCACCACACGACATAATAAATCTTGTGTAAATAAACACTCTTGATGCACTTAAATACGAGGATTCTCACCACAAGATGCGCTATTGATGAAAACTATAATGGGAAAGGTTTTAATAGAGAGGAATGTTGTCTAGATACAAGAAGAAGATGAAAATTCTAATGTGAAAGGTTTTAATAGAGAGAAATGTTGTATGGGAGCTTGTTTATAGGGATGAACTTCTGGCTAGATTATGGCGGGCTTGATCTACCTAAGCCATAAATTAGTCTTTCTGGCTAGATTTTGGTAAAAGAAATTTCAAAAAATCAAAATTTTTAAAGTTTAAAAAAAAATTATATAATGGAAATGATTTAGTAATATCAAAAAATTTTGGAGTATTTAAAATTTTGAAATTTAATAATTATAATTATATTTTTAAAAATTTCTACCAAATTTTATCATAATCTTATAAAAATTTCCATTATTTTCAAAACTAATCTGTATATTTTTTTATGACTTTACTCGCATCGACGACAACAAGACTCCGCAACTCAAATTCTACTTGCTGTATTCTCAGATTGTGTTCGATCATGAAGATGGCTTGTTGGTAAATTTCTATATAAAAGACGTGTCGACTGAGAAATGAGATTATGATTGTATTTTAAAATTATATTTACTGCTTACAACGTTGCCAGAGGACATAATCAGTCCTGTGTATATAAACACTTTTAATACACTTAAAAACGAGAATTCTCACTGGAATCGGGGGCCGCGCTACTCAATACATAATCTCGCAATACCTAATACGAAGACCTGCAGTCCAAGGACCTAAATATTAGGTTTCGAATGTACCCAGCTCATCCTCCGACCCAAAACAACCAGAAGAGGAGGGCGAAAGCGATACGTTATGAACACTCTGAAGCCCAAAAATGTGCTGTTCATTGGCAGGCTCTTGCTCATTAAAGCCCAGAGGCAAGTAACTTTGTTTTACAGTAGCACTGCAATAAAACAGAATCCCCAAAGTTGTGAGCAGGACAAGGAAGAGATCGCAACTGAATTGCAAATTGGCAATTCCCAGCGCCCTTGCAGCCATGTCACTGCTTTCGCATTTGACAACGTCCACGTCTTTTTTCTTGGCGAGCGCGCAACCCTTGGGGATAAGGGCAGGAATCCAGAGAGAGAACGCCATGTGGACCAACCAAACGCCTTGGAAGAGAACCGACGTGGAACGGACCAGAGCCACAAGGGCAATGCGACGGAAGGCCGCCTCCACCAGCGTGGTCGCCAGGGTGATCCCTACCACCACGTGGAGAAGCCGCTGGTAGTGCCTTTCCAAGCCCGCGTGATCCGTCGGATGGAAATGGAGGAGGAGCAGTTCTTGGGCGAAGGCGAGCGCCGCCATGGCGTGAATGAGACCCCGCGGGGTTTGAACCTGCGACTTGGCGATTACGAGAGCAACGAGGGCGTAGAGGAAGAAAAAGATGGCGATGGCGGCGTGTTGCAGGCTGTTCATGTGTGAGAGAGGGATGGACCAGTCGGAATCCCAAGGCCGGTGCCTGTCAGGACTCACGAATAGCTCCATTACAATGGAGACCATTGCGAATAACATGATCGCGTAGAGCTCCATGTATTTGGTTACAAACCTGCTGCTATCTTTTGCATTGGCCACAAACCAGGGCCGGCTCTCGAACTGGCCTGGCACCGAACGCGCATAGTTACGAGCTGTGTTGAGGACATGCCAGAGCCCTATTGCCATTAATCCAATCCCATGGGCTAAGTGGCCATGAAATGTTCCCATTTTGCTCCGTTTTTCCCCTTCCTCCAGGGATGTCTTTATACTATTTCTCCGGCGCTGCAACATCGAACTCATCTTCAATGCAAGGACAATCATGGGGTGGGGAGTGTTACACACTCCAGTTTTCGTTTCCACACTTGACCATAATAATGATAACAATCTTGTGGACAAGTGACCAATTGACCACTGCTTAAACAACACGCACGTGTCCACACTTCCTTTCCTTCAATCTAACGTCGTCTGATTTTATTGGTTGGTAGTCAACGTAGCACACGCAGGGCTATTATGGGCGCATAGGGACAGTTCAGTTGTTTTGGGTTTCACTCTTTATGTTGATTATTTGATTTGTACCGACAGTGGTATGTTCAAATTTTTAAAAGCACTTGTTTAAAAAACACTATTTTAAAAAATGTTTAAGTTGGATTGAGATTTACACAATTTTCATAATAAAATTAGTATCTTAATAATAATATGCATTAACATGAAAATCATTCATGATAATCATCATAATATTTATTATTAGTTAAATGTAATAAATATATAATATTATAATAAATTATATTAGTTAAATTTAATAAATATTATAATAAAGTATATTAGTTAATTTAAAAAATTTAAAAATTATAATTATATTATTATTATTATTATTATGGGAATTGATATATATATATATTAAAAATATGTAATAAAATTTTGAGTTATAGAGATTCCACTTATTTTATTACGGGGAGTTTTAATTTATTATTATGACTTATCAATATTACATATTTAAAAAACCATAACTCATTTATAACTCATTTATATAATACTTGCTCATATAACATTTTTTTAATTAATTAATTTAATTAAAAAAAGGGTAATAACTATTTTTTTTATAAATTTTGATATTTTATCTATGATTATTATTAATACTAGAGCAACTATATAAATTAAATGTTTGGCAAAGACACATATAGACATCAAAAACAATTAGCTTATGATACATCTCATATTATTATTATCATCATTATTATTACAAAAATTATTAATATATGAATTAAACATAAATACATTTAAAAAATATGTAATGAGATTATTAACCATAGAGATTTTTTAATAAAATTATTAATCATGAAGATCCATTATTACTTTACTACTATGGTTTCATAATATCATGCCCCTAGAAAGCCATAACTCAAGTTCATATGACACACTTTGAGATGCCATTTTTTTTTATTAATCAATTTAATAACAAAGGAAAAAATGGCATAACTATTTTTAAGATAAATCTCAACATTTGATATGAGACTACTATTAAGAATATTCTAAATGTTAAATATCTATCACCCACATAGGAATTATTGATAACTAAATTAATATTCTAGAAACCTATGCCCAAATAGACATGCATATCAACTTAAAATAGTCTAGAATATTATGTAAAGGTTCAATCCCTACTAGTCATCTAATACTTATTAATAATTAATTAAAAGTATGGAAGCCCTATTCCGAAATAAACATGATTATGGGCTTAGCAAGAATATATTAGAATATTTTATAGAAGTTAAATCCCTGCCATCCATTTAATAATTACTGATAAATAAATTAAATTTTTGGAAGTTCTATTGCAAAGTACACATACATATCAATGCAATTAATTGTTTTAATACTTCTATTTTTTCTATATTATTTATTGCATAAAGTGGCGAATTCCTTCAATAAACCTTTGCAAAATAAAAGTACAATATTCACTAAATAACATAATAATGTTAACTATAACAAACAAACAAAAAGACATTGGTTAATTTTAAATAAAATCATTAAAAGCATTGAAATATGGTTTAGTTTCGGTGTCTCGGAGAAATGTTATTATCCTAGTTATAAATACGAATATTTCCATATAAAAAATATAAATAATAGTATTATAATTAGTATCTATTTTACCATATAAATTATGTATAGTCTCACTAATAAACTAAATCATTTTAGTTTTTAGCAAGATTGTGATTTCTTGTGGTTTAAAATACACTTTTGAATATGTAAAGGGGTTCACCATGCAAATTAAACATCTTAAACTTATTATTTTTAAAAATATGTATTGGATTTTGAGCAAAATTAGCCATACAAAAATGTTCAAAAAAGAGTCATTTCATCTATTAGTTAGATTGTACATATAAATTAAAATACTGATTTATATCCATAACCATTATATTTGATAACATCAAATTTAAATTTAATTAATACCTATATAAAAACTTAATACCGCACACTCATCTAGGGGAATCAAAATATGCTAAAAAACCAAAGTGATCAAAATGACTCAAAACTAGTGCCAAATCGTAGTGCTCGTTGTTTTGATTCCAATTCCACTTGAATTGTCTCAATCTGACATCATATGAGGAAGTTATGATGTTTTGAAGTTTTTTTCCCAAGATCTAAAAGTTAACTTGCAGGGCTGACTGGGTAGGATGTACAGTTGATGTCAACAGTTGACTAGGAAGGCACAGGTATAGTACGAACTAATCCAAGAGTGACACGTGGCAAGTTTGTAAAATTAGGTTGGTAAATTTTTATTAGTTGTGTTTGAAGTGGCCCAATGAGGAGGCGCCACGTGGCCCAATGGGACGATGACACATGGCCTCTAGTCATTGGCCAAAAAATTTATAGGCCAATTGACAAGCCTCAGCGGGGTTCGACCCCTCGACCTACTGCACAATGGACCAATGAATTACCACCACTCTACACCTATGTCTCTTAACAGACTATAGTTGTGGGTTTTACTTGAAGCGTATGTGTCAGCAGTTTGGGAGGAGGGGTCGGGCCAGTGGGCCTACCTGATTGGCCCTAGCCCTAGGCATGTTATTTTTCATATGCCCTGCAGAGAGGCTACAGTGGAGGGGACGAGCGAATAAGCCTCGACCCCCAATCATGTGGGTAGCTAATATGACCATACCAGCAGAGCTAAGCCAGTGGGGGTGGACAGTTAGCACATCCCACAACCATATGTGACAATGTGACCGGCATTAGGGGCTATAAATATGATGATTAAGGTGTAATAGTTGTGCTTAAACAGATGACAATTTGCTCCAATTGTTGTTGAAATCTTGTCAGTCCCGGGTGAAATTGTCACTCAGCGGTAAACAGAAATGTAGAATACGTAGAATGGTTAGTGAGTTTTGTCAATTTCTAGGATAGATAGCAGAGCTTTGTTCCAGGAAGCATATCTTTTTCTTTCTTTTTAGCTCAAGAAGAGCCTAGATATGGGGTTTTGAGCATTCTGAACACTATGGTAGTGTTATTTTTGCAATTTGAGCTATGTAAACTTATGTAATTTAAAATTTGAGCATATAATTTAAAATCCCAACATTGAAAGATGGACCTAGAGACATAGCCCAGGAGGGGTGAACTTCGTCATCAAATTTATGTTTGTGTGATGTTGTTCATGGTCTATTTTTCTCTATTTTATTTCTACAAAACTTAACTAAAAACATTAAGTTTATGTGCTTTTTCAAATTTTTTATATAATATTTTGTCACATCTCCTGTTCACTTCCTATTCCACACCCCGAAGCGCCAAAATGTCGAAAACTGTAAATTGTATTCATCATGAAACACATACTGAAACATCCCTGAAGAATGGAAGGAAAGCTACCCTAAGTCAATTATCGAGAAGGTTGACTAAAACCCTAAATTTTAGGACCAACACTCTTTACTCCACTGCCTGCCTGTGTTGATGGTAGGCTATAAGTTCTTTGACCTAGCGCGGGTTTTCATATGGAAACTCGTGTTGAACCTCTTCTGCTAGGTTTTCTCAAAATGGAGGAGAAGCTTCGTATGTTGGAAACTTTGAGAAACAACGATTTGAATGTGGTTGGGTAGAGATATGGCCGAGCTCTCCCATTAGGAGCCCTTGATCCTACTTTTAAGGGCCTTCCCCTTGAGATGTGGACCTTCCTCCCTCTTTTATTGATCCCTAACTCCCTCTCCCTTCCTATAAATAAATCCCCTCCATCCCTAAATGGTTGGTCATTGATTGCCTACATTCTTATGATGAGATTATGCCTAAATTCTACCCATCTAACTTGGAGAAGGAATGCTTAAAGAGTCTTGGCTTGGACTTAGACATCCACCAAAAGGAGCTCTCCAACATCAAGGCAATGGTTGTATGTTTCCATTTTTTATTCATTAATATATACATCTGATGTTCACTTTCCATAAATGTCTAAATATTCATGCATTTAGCTTGATACTGTAGAAATTCCAATTGTACATCAACAGATTATGCAATATACTAAAGCAAAATACAAGATCTACTTCTACAACAAACTTGTGGAAACTTAATCAAATATGAGCAAGATCAAATAGAACACATATAAATGAGAATGAGAAATCAATCACACATAAATACAAAAGAATACTCTAGGGAAAGCCACAGCTAAAAACCCCTATCTCTATATTATCATACAAGTGGAAATATCTTAGGATTACACAAAGCTTTAGCTCACAAGCTATCCAACTCTTAGTAAAATCCCTCTACTGCTCATATATAGTCAAAGGCTTCTCAAAAACCTACTCCTCTGCCCTCCAAGCCTCCTATTTCATTGTGCAGTTTCTCCTGGGATCCAATGTTGCCACCTATGTGAATTGGCCTCTCACACTGCTCACTAAACTCACAAGTAACTGCGCAATCCTGAAGGAGATAATTCCTTCTACATGGATGAGTTTCCTATATAGGAAAAATCCTCCAACTGAGAGTACACTGTCCCTTCCTCTGATCTCAACTAGGTCTCTGACTGAACTAACATGCATGAGTTATTTATGAGAGAATATTTAGTTATCTGACGTGCAGCAGTTACATACATGCATGCATTAACTAACTAAACTCACAATTAGTTCAACAAACTATTTGAACTAATCTAACTGGACTTAACTCAATTAACTGAGATAACTAATTACAAATCAAAGTACAACTCATCCTGATCTCCTTTAATCAAGGGATAATTTCCTCAATCAATGGAGAAGTTGTTGCATGTCTTCACATAGACTTCACGTTTGATCTTCTACAAGTAATTAACTCAAGATGAATTAATTAATTATTAATCAAACAACTGCTAGGAACAAATTCGAATTTTACTTCTCAATTTTAGTTCAGGGACTAACTAAAATTGGAATCTATCTTGAAATGTTATTTTTAGCACTTCCATTTTTCATTCCTTGTTGCTATGTCCAACATTGGTACCCGAACTGTTATTTATAGCAATGCTATTTTTAGAATTTCTACTTTTAGAATTTCTTGTTGCCATTTTCAACACTCCTCAACAAGAAAGGCATTCAGCTCGAACCCGATACTAAACCTTTGGAATGTTCTACATGCAATACTTCTCTTGAGTGTTATTGCTCCAGCAACTCTAGGAACAAAAAAATCTTCCAACTGACCTCTCTATTGAGCTAGAAACACCCTTTGATGTTGAAGCTCCCTTTGTCGCTGACAAGTTCTCCCTCTCTGACCTCTGAACTGCTACAACACTCCATGCATCTCACACCATTATAGACCTCTCTGTGCCTCTCACATTGTTGCAACCTGCTAGCTCTGCACTGTCTTGGGATTCCTACACTGTAGTTCTCTCTGCCGCTCCATCCACATTTGTCTCTACCCACTCAGCCAATCCTGCTACTCCTCGTTGGGGTTACTGTAGCAAGGTCTAATCAAAGAGGTTGGGTACCTCAATGATCCTGCCTTTATTCTAGCCTTCTTGGGACTGTCACTCCACATCACCCACCTTTGACTTGGAGGTATGGATGCTTGTGATCCCTCTGCCCACTTGGCTCGAAATTTCCCCCTAATTGAGGTCTTTGCATGAGTGGATGCCTCCACTCAATCTCCTCTCAGCTTCTCTAGTTGTGGCTGCTCCACAACCTCCTGAAGCTGCTTCACCAATTGTGGCTCCTCCACAATTGTCTGAGACTTCTTTTGGCACTGCATGTTGAGAGGTAGTGTACTCTCCCTCTCAACCACCAAGTCTCCAATAGTTGCCTTGCTCCTCAAGGCTTTACATGCATTTTGAACCTCAATAGCATACAATTTTTAGACTCGTGAACTGATCTGCTTCACCTCTCTAGTGGTAATGTGTCGAAGGAAAACCTTTCCCTTATTGAAGACTACATCATAGCCTTTGTCTTCCAACATTGCGATCAACACTAAATTTTTCCTCAGTCGTACATACTTGACATCGATCAAGGTAATGCGAGCTCCATGCTCCCTCTAGAAAACAAATTGTGCCTACACCTGAGACACTATACTTTTCAGCATTACCTATCACTATGAGTATCTGGAGATCTTTCTCCTCCAAGGTACTAAACAAACTCTTGTCGTCAATCATGTGGAAAGAAGCTCCACTGTTAAGAAACCAACCACATCCCACCATGGATGAAACCATGCATGCAAAGAGTGTGAAATCCAACTCGAACTGTGAGGTTCGTGCCTCACCTTCTGATCCTTCCAAGGATCCCTTCTTAGATTTCTTCAGTGGATAATTTGCAGCAAAATGGCCCACCTCATGACAATGAAAGCATTGCACTTTCGATTTGTCAAACTTCTTCCCACCATGGGAAGAACCTGATTTGGGATGAGAATCCTTCTCCTTCCCTTTATTTTTCTTACTCGCTAAGGCGCAATTTCTTCATCCTCCTTGGATGAAGAACCATCTTTGGTGCTTCTCCTTATCTCCTCCTGCATCAGATCCGACCAAAGTCATTCCCAATCTGGTAGTTTATCTCTTCCGTTTACCAAGTCTTGGTAGTTATGCTAGCTCTTAGGAAGACTGAGGAGAGCTAGACTCACCATGTCGTCATCGGCTGTCATGATCCCTACACTTCCAAGCTCATTGCTGCAGGTGGTGAGCTCTTTCAGATATGTAGAGATTGTGTCACCCTTTTCACACTTGATTTTCCAAAGCTTATCTTTCAGCGCCAGCTTACTTTGATCACTACTGTTCTGATATAGATCTTTTAATGTTTTCCACATTGAAAACGGTGCCTCCTTCCCATGGAGGCTCGAGACAATGTGGTCTCGAACTCCCTCTAGGAGGATTCTCCCTGCTCTAGCCACACATTTCTTCTATTCCTCTAATTCTATAGCATCAAATGTTGTCGGCTTGGGGACTTCTTGATCAATAAAGTCCTTTATACCATTATCCTCTAATACTGCCTCCATGCAATCCTTCCAGGCTATATAATTCGAGCTGCCATCAAGGGCATACTCGAGTCTTAAACCATTGAACACCATTGGTGAAATCGAGATGTGATAAGAACTCAATTTATATATTCAGGAACCTCAACCTTCAAACTTCTCCCTTCTTGTATATCGTTCTTCGCTTTGATAACCTGGCTCTGATACCATGTAGAAATTCCCACTGTAGATCAACTGATTATGCAATATACTAAAGAAAAATACAAGATCTACTTCTACAACAAACTTGATAAAGCTTAATCAAATATGAGTAAGATCAAATAGAACATATATAATTGAGAATGAGAAATCAATCACACATCAACACAGAAGAATACTCTGGAGAAAGCGTCAACTAAAAACGCCTATCTCTGTATTATCATACAAGTGGAAATATCTCAGGATTACACAAAGCTTTAGCTCACAAGCTATCCAGCTTTCAATACAATCCCTCTGCTGCTCATAGATAGTCAAGGCTTCTCACAAACCTTTTCCTCTGCCCTCCAAGCCTCCTATTTCCTTATGCAGTTTCTTCTAGGGTCCAATGCTGCCACCTATGTGAATTGGCCTCTCACACTGCTCACTAAACTCAGAAGTAACTGCACAATCCTGAAGGAGATAATTCCTTCTGCATGGATGAGTTTCCTATATAGGAAAAATCCTCCAACTAATAATACATTGTCCTTTCCTCTGATCACAACTAGGTCTCTAACTGAACTGATATGCATGAGTTATTTATGAGAGAATATTCAGTTATCTGAAGTGCAACAGTTACATGCATGCATGCATTAACAAACTGAACTCACAATTAGTTCAAAAAACTATTTGAACTAATCTAACTAGACTTAAATCAGTTAACTGAGCTAACTAATTACAACTCAAAGTACAACTTATCCTGATCTCCTTTAATCAAGGGATAACTCCCTCAATCAATGGAGAAACTGTTGCATGTCTTCACATAGACTCCATGTTTGATTTTCTACAACTAATTAACTCAAGATTAATTAATTAATTATTAATCAAATAGTTGCTAAGAACAAATTCAAATTTTACTTCTCAATTTTAGTTTAGGGACTAACTAAAATTGGAATCTATCCCGAAATGCTATTTATAGCAATGTTATTTTTTGCATTTCTTTCTGCCATTTTCAACAAATACTCCTTAATCTATCAAGTAGTTTATGTTTGATATATACTATGTATGCTCTTGTATCTTCTATTATCGTTTGATCTCTTTCACAGGTGTGGTGAAGTAAAATTATAAGTGTGGACACAAACAAATTCCTCTAGCCCGATAATGGGTCTAGCCACAACAGATACATTCTATGGAAGATTTCCTTAGATTAGAACCAATTAAGAGGGCCTACCTCTTAGTACACTTATCCCATTTGATTATGTCCTTTCTTGCTCGCTCCAGCTATCTCTCGCTTCCTTCTTCAAACACCTGAAACAAGTAAACAACAGCAAACAACAACCGTGATAATAGACAAATTATAATTCAGACTACTTAGCAAGTCAATAACATTAATCCATAAATATGTAAGATTAAAAATCATGTTGGAAATCAATCTATAGTTGCATACATATTGATATCAAGAAGAGATTACAAGCATTGTCTTGACGTTGCGGTTTTCCTCTGAAAAGACCGGGTTCCCACACACTTCTGCTAGCATTCCATGATGGCCTCACTGAACAATAGTTTTAAGGCTCTTCCCTTTAGGCTTCACTCCAAACAAAATCACACTTCTCCCTTACAAAACTAGATAGCTACAACTATGAATAGCTTGTTGTTTACTCCAAACCAAAATAGTACTAGCACACCAACCTTAACACTAGCTTGTGCTTGGGAAGAAGGGAGGTTTATATAGGATGAATGGATGGGAGATGGATCCTCTTCTCATGGGATAAGGTCTTATCCCTTGAGGTAGTTCCATAATTATAGGGGAAAAGATCCCAAACCGACATCCTCGACCCCATCCAACCAAACCATTTACCAAACTTCCATTACGAAGCTTCTAGAGCTGGAAGCTTCAGCTCTTAATTTAAAAAACTTTCCATAACAGGACCAACATGACTAGAACACAACTTAGTCACTCCGGTCGGCACTAGGGATAGTGCTAATCTCTGCACATCAGTGTGGGGGAGACAAAGGCCATTAGCGTTGGTCTTGTAAACTAGGCAAAACAAAAGTTTTAGGGGAAATGGTGCAAAAGGGAATTGATCTGCTCATGCAGAGGGACACAATGGGAGTTTCTTCATGAAGGCAAAGCATGTGGGGTTCATTATAGAGTTCCTCCAGGATCAAGGAATGAGGAGTATAGGAATAGTGACAAAATGTTGTGTAATAGATGCCCCTAAAGCATGAAGGCCGAGCTAGAATGAGGGATGAAATGCTTTATGAATCAGCGCGGGAAACCATAGTCTGCCATCGGAAAACCTGCGAGCAAGTATAGATACATATACATAACAGAGAAATATATCAAATTATATGTGAATCATGGCATGGGCACAACATCCATAGAATAATCATGTAAATGGATCCAGGTATGGGCACAACCATCCGTCAAAGAGGATCCTAAAGAAACCAAGGTATGGTCACAACCATCCAATAATGAGAAGGATCACATCTGATAACTCATGGTATGGTCACAGCCATCCATCTAAAAGAGACATGCATATCAACATAACCATGTCACATCACTTTGCAACCTGGAATTTTGTGATCTGAGCCTAGGGTCTTGCACTCCAACACAACTCAATCAAAGTACAAATGCTAACATGTGAATAGATGTGTTGACGTCGAACATGCTAGAAAGTCACTTGATTACTAGTAAATGATGTAAATTGTTAACAAGCACGAGAGAAACTCCCAATAATAACAATGGTCCTCGAGGTACTATCATCACAATCCATGGAATTTGAATAGAGGAACTGAAGTCGAACACCCATGAAATTACTCGATCGAAAGCCAATGATGTGAACTTGTTGTCAAGCACGAAGAACTTGCCATTAGGGCATGCAAGCTCTAAGGTACTGTAGGAAGCCTCTCGATCAACTTCCCAGATAATGAGTTGAAGTCGATGGGAAATGACCGTGTCGAAGGAGGGCCATAATGTTTCCCACACCATCGACATGAGACGAAAGGATACAAATGATTTTGTGCGATATAGAGAATCAGAGGTAAGTGTAACTACAGAAGGACAACTATTGAACATATTGGTGACACAATTGGAAATTTGGTAGCTTTTGGATCCATGGGATTGGTGTTCATGGTGACGTGGCAGAGATCAAATGGAAGGAAAAAATTAACTGCCCAAACCCAAGAAGGTCAACGATATAAAGGAAGATATCCCAACCGGACACAAAGAAAAAAGTGTCATGTTCAAGAGTGAGCTGCTGACACAACTAATAGATTTCCAAATTTTCCCCACCATTTTTGGCAAGTACCCTAATCGTAAGCTTTAAGGGGAGAGCATATGCTTCCACTATAAGTTCATATTTTAGACGAATCCGACTTAGTAAGTTTAACGAGCCCTAGGAAGGATAATCTCATGTTCGTCATGATGATGAATCTAATTTTGTTTAATAGTTTAACGAGTCCGACAAAGGTGTAACTCGGTATCTTGTTCATGTTTAGAGAGTTTGAAAAAGAAGTGTAAAAGAAAACTCCACATGGTCCCTTTTCGTACGTTTGTGTCTCCCGAGCCCGAAAAGGTAGAAAATGATACTTGAGAGAACCACTTGACCATTTCTGTCAGGGAGTACCTTTTTCATAAATAGTGCCTCCCAACCCAAAAAAGGGCTAAATTTATACTGGGCGCATGACATTTCACATTCGTTAACCAGTTCGAAATGACAAGGGCTTGACCATCTTTTTGCTTTTAAAGAATCAGAAAAGAGCTTGAAAGCGGACTCCCCATTTTATTTTCTTTTACAAGTCAAAAGGGAAAAAAATACTCAACAATATTTCAATATGAGCTTAACAAGTCGAGAAAATAGCTGAAACGTGACTCGTCATCATCGTCAAACATCCATGACCTTTTGCTGCACAAAAATGGTAAAATGTATTATCTAGTTCTTGAGGCAAAATAGGTTAAAATATTTACAAAAACATGATATTTTCATAAAAAAATGAATAAAAAGGAGAAAATTAAATATATTTTTACCATTTACCATTTTACCTTGCTGTGAAAATTTTTTCCTCACTTTTGCCTTAATTGTTCTGAAGCAGATTGCAGGAGATCTGGGAGGTCAATTGTTGAGCCGTCAGTTATAGGTAAAATCCAAAGCCCTGAGCTCCATTTTCATGTCCTTTATTTTTGTTTTTAACCATTTTTTTGGTTTTTTGAGGGGGTTTTGAAAAAAAAATTCTCCCTCACTTGGCACGACTTCTGGGCACAGAATCACGCCGGCCAAGGATGATTAACAAAGCTAGTCGCGTTGTTGGTGCAACTATTTTTTGTTGACACCGTGAATAGGGAAAAACCCTATTTCCTCAAAAAATCACCATTAAAACTCAAATTTTATGCGCCAAGCATGATTGTTGACTCAAATTACTAGTTTTTGCAGGAAATAATCGTCGAAAATGGTGGACTAGAAAGAATAGGAACATGAGGATGTTGACACTCAGGCAATGAATGATCCAAATTGCCTTGAAGATCTGAGGGCTTGTAGGCTCCTCAAATTATTTCTCACGCAAGGGATGCAGGCCCAGCCTGAGTTGCTATCGATACCTGATTATTCTTTGGGACATTAATCAGTAGATATTTGTCATTGGTGACCAAGAGCAGGTGTTGGAAACTTCAGAGATATACTTCATCACTATACTGTCCCAACAAGGGGAACCAGTAAACTTATATGGGTCACAATCGATTGGAGTAAGAATATCTTCATTGATTACTAAACACTGTCTTGAGGCCCTGAAATCAAAGAGTGGAAAGATTGAGATTTCCAGTGTTCAGGATCTGACACTAAGAAGGCTTATGTTGACCATCAACAGTGTGGCTGGGTCCCAAGCAGAACACGAGACCAACAAGTAGAAGTTCCTATATGCTATTGATTACACAACACCTACAATCTTCAACTAGGAATAGGCCATGAAGATCAATATAAAGCACTAGCTGTCCAAAGCTAAGGTGAAAATTCTGAAGCAATTTTGCTTTGGATCTGTGCTCATGACCTTTTTCTTGGAATGGGTACCACTGTTCCAGTACCAATTGACTGAGGTAGATCCTCCTATGCCACATGATCTACGGATGGCCCACTAGAGTCGTTTGATGCCTAGGACCACTGGGGGTCAACACATGTCATACAAATCTTCATTCTTTTCATGGCTATGACGATAGAAAATCATCCTGGAGGATTGGCCATACAGTGGCACCAACTTCTGTGGAGATCCGGACATGCCCTTACGAGATGGAGAGGATTTTGATGATGAAGGTAAAAAATCAACTTTTTAATTTTTGAGATTTTTTAATTGTTTTTGGTATATATGTTCTTATAACATTTCTTTTGTTAATGCAAAAGTTGGACCAGAGTGGCCTCCTAGAATGTCCCCAATAGCTAGGTGCATTCCCCAACCTATTGATGTTGTCGCTCCTTATCAGGAAGGGAGTTACAATGAGGATGAGATCATGAGGAACCTTAAGGGGTTGACTCGTGGCATCCCAGAGTATGCTCAGGTAGGAGACATTACTCGTTAGTACTAGAGACACACGGTGGGAGTCTCGGATCAGATCCGCTGATTGCTAAATCGTTTTGCACGAGCTGTATAATGCTACCATGATCACCATGCTAATTAGTTCCTAGCTAGGTCCAACACTTACATTTTCTTGAGGCTTGCAAGCTATCGATGTTATTTTGGACACACATATTATTTTTTGGGGTCCTAATGTATCAAACATTATCACCATATATATATATATATATATATATATATATGTGTATGTTGTATTTTCTTGTCTACTATGGTACAAATGGTTTGTTTTATCTTTTCACATGTTTCGTAAATGACTATCCAACACATGACTAGCTAATGCAGCTGCCAATGTATTCATGTGTCTAGGCGTATGATGATATGTAATGTAATCAAAATGTATTTCCAATAGATGGATATGGAGATACATTCTTAATATTTGAGGGTTTCTGACAGAATATTGCCCATTGAGTTGAAGGACAACAAGCTGTGAATCCAAGTTGCCGACCAACTCTCTAATGTAAAGAGCAATGGCTTCTAAAAACAGTTTAATGACCACACTGTATTCAACAATTTCGTTAGTTGTGGGACCTAGACAGATACCTTGAAGGTCAATCAACTCACCGTTAGGGTCATAAATAGCCCATGTCATAGATGATAGGTTATGGGTATTACTGCAAGAACCATCAGCGAAACCGATGTGGGGAGTCGCAGACATCTGCAAAGCAAGAAAAGCATAGTAAACAGGAAAGCTATTTGAAAACTAACACACAAAACCACACTGCACAAAAATGAATGACACACTAATGTACACAAGTAACCATGCAAGATGACCTACGCATAGTACTTCTTGAGAGAGTCCATGCTGGGACTCGGGTAATCAATCAACACGGATGAACAACGAAGTTTTACTATTGACATGAAGAGTAAGCATCGACTCAGCCAAATAATAGAGTATAGCTCTTATAAGGATTTTCCCCCATGGCCCCTGGGCAAGGGAGGGTTACGAGTCAGAGGACAATCAGCGAAAACTCGGGGAGGGAGAAAAATATTGAATCCATAGAGGGGTAAATGTGCCCTTAGTTGAAAGATCTTAACCATGTCAGGATAAAGTGACATGTTAATAGGTGATTGAGAAGAAAGCTCTTCGAAAATGGTAGACATGACCACCAAACGAGGCAGAAACGATGAGCGATGATGAGTATCGAACCAAGGTGGTTCCTCGAGAGACATGACTTCCATGATGCCTTCATTAGCAAGGAAGGTCTCGGCTAAGGGATCAAGCCATTCCAAAGTTCCAAGACATGTGGATTGAAAGTACGTATCGAGAGAGGTCTTCGACATAAAAGAATCATAGGATGTAGAACTCGAAGCTGAAACAATTTCCACATAATTGACTTCGACGGGACTAAGCAGCATAACCTTGCCCCAAGTATCAACACGATTTGGTGAAGGTATGACCTAAGGATAAAATTTGACCAAGATCATGTTGACAGAGACAACATGAGGAGGCAAGAGTGGAAAAATTCCCATTAAGGTAGAATCTTTGAAAAGACCTGCCCCCACACTCTCATAGGGAGCACCAGTGTGCTTGATGTATGCAACATTGCCATCTATGGAGGACGAGGCAAATAAATACAACTGGTTGACAGTGACTATCTTCCCTTGATGGGGAAAAGGAATCACGTGAAATAAAGAGGAGGCCATTACATGCATGGCATGGGTCCCACTTCAGCCAAGGTCGAGTAAAAGATTATAATTGAGATTGATGTCAACAATTTCTACCTTCGCTTGCACTGTCTTTCCTTCCAAAGTGATGGCAAGGTTAGGTAAGACATCGAAGGGTTGCGAATCGCACCCATTGAAAGCTTCCAAAGTGTTCAGATATTGGTTCAAAGCAAGAGAACGAATAGCCTTCCAACATGTGGTCGAAATGATGCAGGTGGAAGCACCTTAATTGATGATAGTCTAGTGGATGGTCTTCTCATTGATGATTACCTGAATGAGAAAAGCAATCTAATGAGGGAGACACTGAACATGGTTCTCTAGATCAAAACATATCAAATTGGAATCGGTGGGATTGGTGCCCCCGATAGCTAACAGCAAAGATTTCCATTGTGATGGGAAACTTTGGAGTACCTCGAGAGTCGACATAGTTAACAGCACCTACGCCAAATCCTCAACAATATTGTAGTGTTGAGTGACCCAGGCGTTGGGATTATATGAGGATTTCCATAGCACACCTTGAGAGGGTGGTCGTATAGAAGAATTAGGGTTAGGGCACTCAATATGAAGAGGGTCAGAACTCAGGGTAGAAGAAGAAGGTGCAAATTCTTTCTCTTTCCCAGCTATTGAAGAAAAAGTTTCATAATATTTTGATCTAGTAGCCACATTAATAGGTGTACTCATCATGAACACTTGAGATCCAGAGGAATCAAATTAGGGTTGGTCTACCATTTCGGTCTGTTGAGATGGAAACAACTCTTTGAGGACAGCGGGGGTCCCTTTTAGCAAGCGACTAACTTCAGATCATCGAGGACAATCCTTAGTGTAGTGATCTTCCTCATAAATGAGGCAAGGATACTTAGGTTTCCACTGCAAAGATTTGTCAGCAGAAGATTTGGGAGGACCCTATTTTGGGCATCGACTTTACCCTTGCCTCTACCTTTCTTCTTTCCGTTTGGCCAATTTAGTGTGTCCTAAATTGCTGCATTTAATTGTCAATCCGGGATTCGTAAGCTGATGAAGTGCGGTGCACTATATGTGCAAGATAACCTATTTCTTACTTTTTGTCGTTTTTGGGTTTTTATTTGTTTTGTGGGTTCTTATTTTGGTTGATTTCCTAATGTGAGATGGAAATTCTAAAAGACAAGTATGGATATAAATGTTCAAGGCAATGATGTCCTTTATAATGATTTCCCAAACTTCAAACTTCAAAAGGGGTTTAAAACATGCAATGACAAAATTAATTCCTAAAGAAAATGAAAATGTGCCACTATACTAGTCAAACAAACTGTGAACTATTGATCATGAAACCCATTATCTGTTTGTTGTCTAAATACGAAGAAACTGTGCTCAAAGAAATCAAGAATTGCAAGCAAAGTAAATCTAAAATCAAATTACATCAACTCATATTCTGACCCCTCACCATTAGTCTCGCTATGGCTTTCGGAGGTAATCATAAGGCAACTTGAGCAATCTAATATCTAATTTGCAGGAAAATAAACTAATATCAAATTACACACTCATACTTCAATCCCTCACCATTAGTCTCGCTATGGCTTTCGGAGGTAACTGATAATGACATGAGCAATTTAACATCTAACTTGTAGAAAAATAAACTAATATCAAACTACACACTCATCCTTCAATCCCTCACCATTAGTCTCGCTATGGCTTTCAGAAGTAACTGATAATGACATGAGAAATTTAATATCTAACTTGTAGAAAAATAAACTAATATCAAACTACACACTCATCCTTCAATCCCTCACCATTAGTCTCGCTATGGCTTTTGAAGGTAACTGATAATGACATGAAAAATTTAATATCTAATCTAACTAATAAAGAAAATGTACAAAACTAAAATAAATAAGACAGTGCTGGAAATAAAAACTAAGAAAAATAAATCAGCAGAAAGACAAGACTGACTCCATGTCATTAGCCATTGTAAAACTATGTGAAAATGCCCAGGCTGCCTACTGTAATCTGGAACAAAGACACTGATTAGTTAACAACAATATAAAGCATGAAAAATTATGGACAAAAGCGAAACGTTAATACCATGAGAGAGGCAATATATACATGTGAATAACTATGGCATAATGAATGTAAGGAAATAAAGCATGAAACTATACAACAATAAACAAAACCTCGGCATGTGCAGGGGCCCTCTACACAGTCCTCGGGCAACAGCTATCAACCACGAATTGAGCTTATAAACAAAGTCTTCTCATGTATTCAAAATGTAGTCATAACACATAAATAAAGTCATAGCACAGTGGGCTCGTTAACAGTCAAAATTACATTACAAAACTAACTAATATGCGTATGAGAACGCATTATTTATAACAGAGGATGACATAACTACTTTCCTACAATCTGCGCTGATAAAAGACACGTGAACAACCATGCCCAGGAATCTAGCTTTATGCCTGCCGTGAAGATTAAATCTATGGAGGGTGGTTGTGGATTCGGCTTATGGAGCAGTCCACAGGTGTTGATATGTCTCTTGAGATTGAGGAATGGCCACACAAGTCTTCCTATATGCTATTGATTACACAACACCTACAATCTTCAACTACGAATAGGCCATGAAGATCAATATAAAGCACTAGCTGTCCAAAGCTAAGGTGAAATTTCTGAAGCAATTTTGCTTTGGATCTGTGCTCATGACCTTTTTCTTGGAATGGGTACCACTGTTCCAGTACCAATTGACTAAGGTAGATCCTCCTATGCCACATGATCTACGGATGGCCCGCTAGAGTCGTTTGATGCCTAGGATCACTGGGGGTCAACACATGTCATACAAATTTGCATTCTTTTCATGGCTATGACGACAGAAAATCATCGTGGAGGATTGGCCATATAGTGGCACCAACTTCTGTGGAGATCCGGACATGCCCTTACCAGATGGAGAGGATTTTGATGATGAAGGTAAAAAATCAACTTTTTAATTTTTGAGATTGTTTAATTGTTTTTGGTATATATGTTCTTATAACATTTCTTTTGTTAATACAGAAGTTGGACCAGAGTGGCCTCCTAGGATGTCCCCAATAGCTAGGTGCATTCCCCGCCCTACTGATGTTTTCGCTCCTTATCAGGAAGGGAGTTACAATGAGGAGGAGATCTTGAGGAACCTTAAGGGGTTGACACGTGGCATCCCGGAGTATGCTCAAGTAGGAGAAATTCCTCGTCAGTACTAGAGACACACGATGGGAGTCTCGGATTAGATCCGCTGATTGCTTAATCGTGTTGCACGAGCTGTATAATGCTACCATGATCACCATGCTAATTAGTTCCTAGCTAGGTCCAACACTTACATTTTCTTGAGGCTTGCAAGCTATCGATGTTATTTTGGACACACATATTATTTTTTTGGGTCCTAATTTATCAAACATTATCACCATATATATATATATATATATATATATATATATATATATATATAATATATAATATATATATATATAGATGTATGTTGTATTTTCTTGTCTACTATAGTACAAATGGTTTGTTTTATCTTTTCACATGTTTCGTAAATGTCTATCCAACACATGACTAGCTAATGCAGCTGCCAATGTATTCATGCGTCTAGGCGTATGATGATATGTAATGTAATCAAAATGTGTTTCCAATAGATGGATATGGAGATACATTCTTAATATTTGAGGGTTTTTGATGGAATATTGCCCATTGAGTTGAAGGACAACAAGCTGTGAATCCAAGTTGCTGACCAACTCTCTAATGTAAAGAGCAATGGCTTCTAAAAACAGTTCGATGACCACACTGTATTCAACAATGTTGTTAGTTGTGGGACCTAGACAAATACCTTGAAGGTCAATCAACTCATTGTTAGGGTCATAAATAGCCTATTCTGCAGATGATAGGTTATGGGTATTACTGCAAGAACCATCAGCGAAACCGATGTGGGGAGTCGCAGACATCTGCAAAGCAAGAAAAGCATAGTAAACAGGAAAGCTATTTGAAAACTAACACACAAAACCACACTGCACAAAAATGAATGACACACTAATGTACACAAGTAACCATGCAAGATGACCTACGCATGGTACTTCTTGAGAGAGTCCATGCTGGGACTCGGGTAATCAATCAACACGGATGAACAACGAAGTTTTACTATTGACATGAAGAGTAAGCATCGACTCAGCCAAATAATAGAGTATAGCTCTTATAAGGATTTTCCCCCATGGCCCCTGGGCAAGGGAGGGTTACGAGTCAGAGGAAAATCGGTGAAAACTCAGGGAGGGAGAAAAATATTGAATCCATAGAGTGGTAAATGTGCCCTCAGTTGAAAGATCTTAACCATGTCAGGATAAAGTGACATGTTAATAGGTGATTGAGAAGAAAGCTCTTCGAAAATGGTAGACATGACCAACGAACGAGGCAGAAAAGAGGAGCGATGATGAGTATTGAACCAAGGTGGTTCCTCGAGAGACATGACTTCCATGATGCCTTCATTAGCAAGGAAGGTCTCGGCTAAGGGATCAAGCCATTCCAAAGTGCCAAGACATGTGGATTGAAAGTACGTATCGAGAGAGGTCTTCAATATAAAAGAATCATAGTATGTAGAACTCGAAGCCAAAACAATTTCCACGTAATTGACTTCGATGGGACTAAGCAACATAACCTTGCCCCAAGTATCAACAAGATTTGGTGAAGGTATGACATAAGGATAAAATTTGACCAAGATCATGTTGACAGAGACAACATGAGGAGGCAGGAGTGGAAAAATTCTCATTAAGGTAGAATCTTTGAAAAGACCTGCCCCCACACTCTCATAGGGAGCACCAGTGTGCTTGATGTATGCAACATTTCCATCTAAGGAGGACGAGGCAAAGAAATACAACTGGTTGACAGTGACTATCTTCCCTTGACGGGGAAAAGGAATCACATGAAATAAAGAGGAGGCCATGACATGCATGGCATGGGTCCCACTTCAGCCTTGGTCGAGTAGAAGTTTATAATTGAGATTGATGTCAACAATTTCTACCTTCACTTGCACTATCTTTCCTTCCAAAGTGATGGAAAGGTTAGGTAAGACATCGAAGGGTCGCAAATCGCACTCATTGAAAGCTTCCAAAGTGTTCGGAGATTGGTTCAAAGCAAGAGAACAAATATCCTTCCAACATGTGGTCGAAATGATGCAGGTGGAAGCACCTTCATTGATGATAGTCTAGTGGATGGTCTTCTCATTGATGATTACCTGAATGAGAAATGCAATCTAATGAGGGAGACACTGAACATGGTTCTATAGATCAAAACATATCAAATTGGAATTGGTGGTATTGATGCCCCTGATAGCTAACAGCAAAGATTTCCGTTGTGATGGGAAACTTTGGAGTACCTCGAGAGTCGACATAGCTAACAGTGCCTAAGCCAAATCCTCAACAATATTGTAGAGTTGAGTGACTCGGTCGTGGGGATTATATGAGGATATCCACAGCACACCTTGAGAGGGTGGCCGTATAGAAGAATTAGGGTTAGGGCCCTCAATATGAAGAGGACCAGAACTCAGGGTAGAAGAAGAAGGTGCGGCTTCTTTCTCTTTCCTAGCTATTGAAGCAAGAGTTTCATAATATTTTGATCTAGTAGCCACATTAATTGGTGTACTCATCATGAACACTTGAGATCCAGAGGAATCAAATTAGGGTTGGTCTACCATTTCGGTCTGTTGAGATGGAAACAACTCTTTGAGGACAGCGGGGGTCCCTTTTAGCAAGCGACTAACTTCAGATCATCGAGGACAATCCTTAGTGTAGTGATCTTCCTCATAAATGAGGCAAGGATACTTAGGTTTCCGTTGCGAAGATTTGTCCGCAGAAGATTTGGGAGGACCCTATTTTGGGCATCGACTTTATCCTTGCCTCTACCATTTTTCTTTCTGTTTGGCCAATTTAGTGTGTCCTAAATTGCTGCATTTAATTGTCAATCCAGGATTCGTAAGCTGACGAAGTGTGGCGCACTATATGTGCAAGATAACCTATTTCTTAGTTTTTGTCATTTTTGGGTTTTTTTTATCTTGGTTGATTTCCTAATGTGAGATGGAAATTCTAAAAGACAAGTATGGATATAGATGTTCAAGGCAATGATGTCCTTTATAATGATTTCCCAAACTTCAAACTTCAAAAGGGGTTTAAAACATGCAATGACAAAATTAATTCCTAAAATAAAATGAAAATGTGCCACTATACTAGTCAAACAAACTGTGAACTATTGATCATGAAACCCATTATCCTTGTTGCTGTCTAAATACAAAAGAAATTGTGCTCAAAGAAATCCAAGAATTGCAAGCAAGGTAAATCTAAAATCAAATTACATCAACTCATATTCTGACCCCTCACCATTAGTCTCGCTATGGCTTTCAGAGGTAATCATAAACAACTTGAGCAATCTGATATCTAATTTGTAGGAAAATAAACTAATATCAAATTACACACTCATACTTCAATCCCTCACCATTAATCTCACTATGGCTTTCGGAGGTAACTGATAATGACATGAGCAATTTAACATCTAACTTGCAGAAAAATAAACTAATATCAAACTACACACTCATCCTTCAATCCCTCACCATTAGTCTCACTATGGATTTCAGAGGTAACTGATAATGACATGAGAAATTTAATATCTAACTTGCAGAAAAATAAACTAATATCAAACTACACACTCATCCTTCAATCCCTCACCATTAATCTCGCTATGTCTTTCGAAGGTAACTGATAATGACATAAGAAATTTAATATCTAATATAACTAATAAAGTAAATGTACAAAACTAAAATAAATAAGACAGTGTTGGAATTAAAAACTAAGAAAAATAAATCAGCAGAAGGACAAGACTGACTCCATGTCATTAGTCATTGTAAAACTATGTGCAAATGCCCAGGCTGCCTACTGTAATCTGGAACAAAGACACTGATTAGTTAACAACAATATAAAGCATGAAAAATTATGGACAAAAGAAAAACGTTAATACCATAAGAGAGGCAATATATACATGTGAATAACTATGGCATAATGAACGTAAGGAAATAAAGCATGAAACTATACAGCGATAAACAAAACCTTGGCATGTGCAGGGGCCCTCTGCATAGTCCTCGGGCAACAACTATCAACCACGAATTGAGCTTATAAACAGAGTCTTCTCATGTATTCAAAATGCAGTCATAACATAGAAATAAAGTCACGGTACAGTGGGCTCATTAACAGTCAAAATTACATTACAAAAACTAACTAATATGCGTATGAGAACGCATTATTTATAACAGAGGATGACATAACTACTTTCCTACAATTTGCACTGATAAAAGACACGTGAACAACCACACCCAGGAATCTAGCATTATGCCTGCCATGAAGATTAAATCTATGGAGGGTGGTTGTTGGATTCGGGTTATGGAGCAGTCCACAGGTGTTGATATGTCTCCTAAGATTGAGGAACGGCCATGCAAGTCTTCATGTGGTGAAAAACAGAGTTTTGTCACAGTAGGACTCTTAGGTTGACCACCGCTTGACTACCTTTGACTATGGCCTCTTTTGATGAATTCGACTGAGCCAGTAGGACTTGGTCCATGTCCACGTCGTTTTCAACTTGCCCATGTGGCTCGATTCATCTAAAGACACCTACAATATAGACTTTAACAAAATGGCTACGGAAAGTTGAGCTGGCTGCGGAAAGTGACAAAATTCCGCAGCTCATAAGCAAAAATCTAGTTCAAACAACAACACAAAGACATAGTCAAGAAACCACTTTAAATGCTCTTTTATAACTAATATGCAATGATATTGATGGTTTAGGAGGTTCAGATGAATGGAAAGAAGCTAGAAAAAGGGTGTAGGAAAGATGCAAGTTTGGGGCTCAACATACCCCCACTGTGAAGGTGTTGCATGTCCTCATGCAACCAAAATTTTGACTATCCCTCCTTCAAATCATATGTTCTGAAGCTTCTGCTAGTACATCTAGCCCTCTTCCTCTCTTTCTTGGTGCTGCTAACATCCTAGGTTTCTTCATCAAGCATCTGAATTTAAGATTGATCAGTGCTCTACTTATCTTCTTACACTTTTTCTTCAATTTCGTGTTCTTTTTCTGCCAGAGCCCGAGATGTAGCATGGTATTATCATGGATGATCTTGTCCAGTTTACTATGCTCTTTTAGTGCTTCATTTTCATTTTTAATATGTCTATTTAAAACCTCCAACTCAAAGACTTATTTTTTCAACGATTGGAATAGAGCTTCTTGTGTTGTGTGAGGCTGAGTGGATGAAGTGCTGGGACCCGTGGCTGTTCTTTCTAAGGATTCTATGTAATCATACACCTCTTGTTGCCTTGGATCTATTTCGGGTGTCGTTTTCCTTGGGCTATCCCCAAAATGCTGTGGAGGAGAATTGACTTCAAAATCTGGCCGAAAGGGACTCATGTCAACATCTTGAGGGCTAGTTTCAACGTTTGGTTGAGAATGAGGTGGACTACGGCTAGCTAGAGTTTGTTCAGGTGATCCTCCTCCCAAATCAATAAAATGGGGTCCTTTCGTTTGTGCTTTTCTCCATTTTCCCTTAAGCATGTTGCTTCTTCTTACATACTGTGGACTACTGTCTTCTTCCTTCTATTTTCCTTTTCCTTTCTTTTTGGCCATAACTGACTGTTCCTGAAGGTGAACTAGTCTATCAGACAATACTTGACGGTCTTCTTCTGAGGAAGGGGTTTGATGCACAGCCTCAATGCTTCTTTTCTCTTTTGATTTTGTTGGCTTTTTACCCTCGGTCTTTTCCTTCCTCCTTTTAGACAGTCTTTCTTCTCTACTAGTTCTTTCAACTGTGTTAGTAGGAGTGCTTTGAGTTTTATCACCTGTTCTCTTTCTTCTACTTCTTTTTGATGTACTGCCTTCAGGGGTTTCTTGGGGTTCTTCAGAGAAATTTCTAACTAAAAATTGCTCCCAGGTGTCCCTTTTCTCTTTTAATTGTTTTTCTATCAAGATTTTCACAAGACCATGGTGATACAAATGTGGTTATACATCCCCCAGATGCTTTTGGACGGTTACAGACATCTTTTTCAAACTATTTAGTAAAAATTATGACAGATTAAGGGTCTAGTTATCTAGGAAATTCATTAATAGTCGTGTATGATACATGTACATTGCTCCAAAACGTCCCTCACAGGTGATAAACTTTTGAATAACCAATAGTAAACTAGCCCACTCTTCTTTTAAAGCATGGATAGGAATTCCCTTTTTGAAAATAGTAACATCCATACCTGGGTTACGTAGGATCACTCTCCAAGCTTCATCGCCAACGTTATTGTTCTTAAACCAGCATTCACCTTCTTGGGGAAGTTCTATAGCAGCTGCTATGGATGCCTCAGTCACTGTAAACTTGAGGTCCCCAATTTCCAGCTCCAGTCTGTCAAAAGACCTTGCAAAAGCCTTTGTAACCTCCTTATGGTAGCCTTTAAACTTTTGAATAAATCAAAGCCATTTTGCCTTTTTTAGTATGTCCTTCACTTGCGGGTATCCTTCCATAAATTTGGGTCCCTCTGGTTCTGCCCTCAACAACCGACCATTTTTCCTTTTGTTCTTTAAAACTCGTTTGCATGAGGAGGGATTAGTAGAGGTAAGACAACTGAATTAGTGGAAATGAACAGGGTTTATGAGGGATACCAGTGAATGTAAGAGGATATCAGAGAATAGGTACATGGAATGAAGCAGAACAAAGAACAAAATGGGGTGAAGGCTTATGTGAGCACAGTGGAAATGCAGCGGTGAGGTCAATAGAACAGTAGGGGGAGTAAAGTGCATTCGGTAGTATTTAAAATTGGGTGGCTATAGAGTAGACGCAAGCACGTTTATGAAATGACTACAGATTTTTGCGGCTGAGAGAAGCTGTAGTCAAATCAACCACTTTCCATAATTATAGGTGGAATATCAAAGTATAGCCGAACACGAGCGAAGACCAGAGGCTTGATTATAAGGTCGTTTAAAAATGAATGCAAGGAATGTGGGGGAATCGTATAGAGATCGTGGAATGGTTATGGAGTTATCAACACAATCATTGCATATTATGGAGCCATGGTTTATAACTATGTAAAAATGCATTTGAATGCCATTTGAAATAAATTTTTACTCATACCTTGGAATTCTTGTCATTTTTCATTAGTCTTCAATCAGTTGCTCCTCGTTGATACTTTTGAATGCCACATGTCCTCATAATATGTCTTCATACCTGCATTTGATTTCATGATTGTTGAACTAACATCTGATGGTAAATTTTTGAAAAACAGAGTGGTGGCTGCAGAAACACAACTGGCTGCGGAATTAGTGAGCAGCTGCGGAAACTGACCCAACAATCTTATAACTGAATGAGATGTATAAACGATGACTGAATGGATGAAAATTGCATAAAACTTTTATTAATGGAATGAAATGAAGTGATGTGGAATGGAAATGAGATGGAGTGGGATGGAAATGAAATGGAATGGAATAAGAAAATGAGAATGAGAAAGAGATTTTTTTTTGGAAAACATAGGGTACCAGGAGTTCCTGATTTTCACCCTGTGTTTTTTGTATAAGACTGCCAATCAGTGATTGGTTTTCAGGTTTATACAACTTTTATTTTTATTTATTTATTTATTTTATTTTTTTTGAAAAATAAAAGAACAAAGGCTAGGCTAGTGGAGAAGAAGGATTCTTCTTCACCAGCCTTATTGCAGAATTATCTTGAAACATTTTTACAAATTCCTCTTTTGAGAGTGGCTTATGATAGATCTTTAATCTGTGGCCATTCACAATAAGAGGAGTTTGAAATTCATTAATGGTCTTGATTCTTACCGCTCCATTTCTAAAGACTTTATCAATCTCATATGGCCCAAGCCAAT
Source organism: Pinus taeda (assembly GCA_000404065.3). Lineage (NCBI taxonomy): Eukaryota > Viridiplantae > Streptophyta > Pinopsida > Pinales > Pinaceae > Pinus > Pinus taeda. Next base: position 52,712 of record APFE031685971.1, read on the forward strand.
GAGTTTGAAATTTGCCTTTAAAGTCTTTAAACTTGGAATCAAATAGCAATGCCTAGTCTCCTTCTTGAAACTTTCTCTCTTTGATATATTTGTCATGCCACTTAGCTCTTTGATATTGAACTAGATCAGTTCTTAGGATTGCTTCTTGTCTGATCTCATCTAGCTCATTCAACTACTCCATTCTACGCTTTTGGGCTTCTAATAGATCCATCCCCAACTAAACTACCATCTTGAAGGTTTTGACCTGGAACTCAATGGGGAGCAGGACTTCTTTCCCATAAACAAGTTCATAGGGAGAATGTCCTATTGTATTTCTCCATGTAGTTTTGTAGGACCACAAGGCTTCAGAAAGCCTTTCTGCCTAATCTCTTCTGTGTAGATGAATAGTTTTGGTGATGATACTTTCAAGAACTTTGTTTGTAGACTCCACTTTAACATTTTCTTGTGGATGGTAAGGAGTAGATCTTTTGTGCTTGATTTTGTATTCTTCCATCAGCTTCTCCACCAGGTTGGATGTGAATTGGCTTCCCTGATCTGTCACAATTTCTCTTGGAACACCAAAGAGAGTAAAAATATCCTCATAAAGAAAATTAACAACTGAATTTTCAGTAGCAGAAACTAATGCTTTGGCTTCTACCCATTTAGTGACATAATCAGTACATACCAATATATACTTATTTTGCTTAGATGGCAGATTAATAGGTCCAATGAAATCTAAAGCCCATTTTTCAAAGGGTTCGATGAGTACCTATGGTTGCAATGGAATTTCATTTGAAAGGGTGGGTTTCCCTACTCTTTGGCAGCTGTCGCACCTTTTGACATATTGTTTTGCATCTTTAAAGAGGGAAGGCCAAAAATATCCCAAAGAGAGAATTTTATAGGGTGTCCTTTTGTCAGCAAAGTGTCCACCGCATGGTTCATCATGACATGCTTTGAGAATATCTGGCATTTCATATTCCCTAACACATCTTCCGATCACAAGATCTGGCCCTATTTTAAACAATTCGTTAGAAATCCATGAATATTGCGAACTCTCCTAAATAATTTTTCTTCTTTCACTTAGAAATAAATGTGGAGGCAGTTTCCCTGTAACCAAATAGTTAGCAATATCTGCATACCAAGGGGTCTTAGTAGTTACTGCAAACAAATATTCATTAGGAAACTTATCCTCTACAGGAGAATCTTCTTTAGTATTCTGAATCCTAGACAAGAAATCAGCTACTGTATTTTGTTTCCCTGGTCTATCCAACACAGTAATATTGAATTCTTGCAAAAGTAGGAGCCATCTTGTCACTCTGCAATTAGTAACATGTTTGTTCATTAGATATCTAATCACAAAATGATCAGTATGAATAAAATTTTCATAGCCTGTTATATAATGTCTAAATTTATTGATTGCATGAACAACAACTAAAAACTCTTTTTCAGTTACAGTATAGTTCAACTCAGTGGGAGTCAAATTTTTACTGGTATAGTAAATGGCATAAGGGACTAAATCCTTTTGACCCAACACATCCCCTAGAGCTGTATTTGAAGCATCTATAGAAATATGGAAAGGGAGTTTCCAATTTGGTCCTCTCAAGATGGGTGCTTCAGATATTCTTGTTTTCAAAGTTTCAAAGACTGATTGACAATCAGGATCCCATTTGAATTCACATTATTTTGTAAGCAGTTTGAAGAGTGGAGATGGTATTTTAGTGAATTTTTCTATAAATCTTCTATAGTATCTAGTAAATCCTAGAAAACTTCTAACATCTCTTTGACAAATTGGAATAGGCAACTTGGAGATGACTTCAACCTTTGATCTATCAACTTTAATCCCATCCCCTGAAATGTGATGTCCCAAAATAATACCTTCAGTAAACATCATAAAGCATTTTTCATGGCTTAATGAAAGGTTCATTTCTTTACATCTTATAAGTACCTTTTCCAAATTCTCTAATACTTCTTCAAATGAATTACCATAAACTGTAAAATCATCCATATAAACCTCTACACAATCATGAATTAGATCAGAAAAAATTCCTAGTACTGCTCTTTGGAAAGTTGCGGGTGCATTACATAACCCAAAAGGAAGCACTCGATAGGAAAAAGTTCCCCATGGACAGGTAAATTTGGTCTTATCTTGATCTTCAAGTTCTACCTGAATTTGATTATAGCCATTAAAACCATCCAAAAATGAAAATTACTTTTTGCCTACTATTGTGTCTAATACCTGATCGATAAAGGGAAAAGGAAAGTTATCCTTCAAAGTTGCTTTGTTCAATTCCATGTAATCAATGCATACCCTCCATTTACCATTCTTTTTAGATACTATAACCAAAGGAGAAACCCATCGACTATCTGAAATTGGATAAATGAAGTTTACATTGAGTAGTTTTTGGAGCTCTTCTTTCACTATATCCCTAAGGTTTGGATTCATCCTTCTCTGAGGTTGTCTAATTGGTCTACTGTTTTCCTCAATGTAGATGTGATGGATGCAAGTCTTAGGGTCAATACCTTTCATATCAATATACTCCCATGCAAATGCAGTAGAATGTTTTTGCAAGATTTTGGTTAGTTTTTCCTATTGTGACTTTTCCAATTTTTTGTTGATATTCAATGTTTTACCTGGAAAAATATCAATGTCAGAACTGCTGAACTCTTCCATAGAGTAAAGAGACATTTGTCTCGATGATAAATATTCAATGTCAGATTCCAACTGAAATTGTGTGGGGTCATATTTTGAAGATGTATCAAAATTTTTTAATGTGTTCAGAATTTGACTATCCTCACTGATTTCAGAAATGGTAAAGACAGGTTGTATAGTGTCCTCATCATCGACCCATTCATTGTCTCCTACTTCTGTGATTTCTTTTGTTGGAGGATACAAATTAAATTTCTTTGTCGAATTACCATTAGAAATGTACATATCCCCAGATCTACAACTAATGAAAGCATCAGCTGTGGCTAGCCAAGGTCTTCCTAAGATAAGTGGGTGCCCTCTTGGATTACTCTTGGGAGTCAAAATCATAAAATCTACTGGATATTCCCAATAATCTAAGGAGACTAAAATATCTTCTAATACACCATCTGGTTTGATAATTGATCGATCTGCAAGTTGCAGTAAAGTAGGTGTAAGAAGAAGATTAGGAAGTTTTAGCTATTCCATAGTCTGTCTACTCATAATGTTGATAGCAGCCCCTAAGTCAATCAATGTGTTTGGAATTTCTATCCCATTTATATGTGTCTTGACAGTTGGACTACCTAGATCTACATACTTCTGCATGGTAATTTTTCCCATCATGATATCTGCAATTTTTCCTACCAGGTGGATTCTTCTTGTATCTCTTGGTTTCCTTCCTGGTCTTTTGAGACTCAACTCCTTTATTGTTTTTGCTAGAATAGGAATCTCTCTAATGGCTTGTAGTAAGGGAATATTGATACAAACATTCTTTAATTCATATAGAAAATCATAGTTAGGCAACAAGATTTTTTTTTCCACCCCTTTATCAATTTGTAATCTTTCAGGGAAAGGAGGTGTGGATGAAGATGCAAGTTGCTCAACTATAGGAGTTGTGGTGGTTAACTTTTCTTTCTCTTTT
>APFE031685972.1:0-11076 GCA_000404065.3 Pinus taeda
GTTACCACGTGCCCAGCAGGCAGTTCGTGAGAGGTATGAGTTCGGTAACGTCCAGCATGAGCCCGTGCGTGGTATATCCCCTTGGGCGTTGTTACCAGCATGCATGCATGAGAGAGAGTCCATGTGGTTAGTAAGTGGCATCCCTATAGGAGGAGCACTATGGAGGTAGATTTCATAGAGGTGACCAACCAGCATGAGTCCTGCCTGTTCAAGAGGGTATGATCTAGCACCCACCCATTTGAGGTGTCCTTTATGGGTAAGCACCATTCCCGTTGTAGAGCCGCTTAGTGAGGGGAGTTAGGCCAATAGTGAGTCGTAGGGCGTTAACTACATCCCGCATCATGAGGCCGTGTGAGATCCATACAACCCCACAACCAGTATAATCCTCCATCCATGTTCGTTGTTGTGGGACCACCGACGCGTACCGGACCGAGGACCATATTCCCAAAAACCTTACCCATAGGACTACCGACAGGTTCCTTAGTCCAACAAGTTGTTCCGCATGTATACGTCCTTGCCATTAGTCTGATAACGAAGTAGTAGTCTGTATAAAGAAAATAGTATTCTATTCTCTCTGCAGAGCCTCCGAGTAGTAAAGGCCCATCACACTATGCATCTTAGTAGCACTAGTCAATGTGTCAACCCCCTCCCCCTATAACTAGTATGTTTAGGCTTATGTCCCGTTTCACCATTCCCCTAAAGCCGGTACTAAGGGAGGGGCGATAGAAAGAAGCCATTCATCACAAGCCATCAGCCAAACCCACCAAAGTGATTGATTTGACTTTGATTGGTTATTGATTTGACTTTGATTGAAAGAGATTTGGGAGTCTTCTCCTATTAGCCAACCACTTCGACAAACCAAGACACCGATAGAGCAGCCTTTCACACCCACCACGGGGGGCCCATCCCCTGCCACTTGTTCACACCAGCAGATACAACATACAGCCCATCTGCCTACACCAAGCCATAAAATGAACAACACAAAATATAACACCACGCCCACCAATAATAAGATACAACATTGCGTTATATACAGCGGTTGTTCACCTTCGTTTTCACTTCAAATTTCATCAAAATTTGCAAATGACTTAGTTCTATCCCTCCGGTTGTATCATTCAGTGTAATGCAAGTATCAGGTAGGACCTTATGGGGTATATGTGGACTAGCGGGTACGAACTCCAATGGGTCACGTAGCGTAGGTAACGTATAACTCGGCACGACCACTTACTTGCTGGCTTCCTGGTCACGTGGTATACTAGTCACGTACAACTAACTGGTAACGGGGGATCTCCAAATGGTGGTCACGTACAACTCTTTCCTGGTCACGTAGAGCTAGCTTTGGGCTATTGGGAATGACCCTAACTCACTAACTCATACCATGTTGAGTGGATGTCTCATGTGTTGAAGGTAACTCGGGTATGTGATATGGGGGTTTCTTATTCTATCGGCGATGACCTCCTGACACTGACTGTTACTTCTGGGCTCTGAATAAGTATGATCCTCAACAGGTGCATCATATATAACGAGCTGTATGAACTCATTCTTTATGTTAAATCACTATTACTCACTAACAGGATCATTCGTCCCCGTACCGTATCGTGTGTCGTACCGTCGTTAACCTCGCTCCTTTCCGAGGGTATGGGTAAGTTATCCTCTCTAGCGATGATGGATAAGTTATCCTCTCAGCCATTGAATAGCTTCTTCTCTCTGTTCTGTTGGACTCGTCTAAAGGTTCCGAGGTTAAGGGCTTTTGGTTCATGACTCGTGGCTTCAGGTTCATGGTTCATGGCTTAAGGCTAAAGGTGAAAGTTGAATGGTTCGTTTCACCGCTCCCTGCTTGTGTGTTTGTGGCTTTTTGGGGAATCCTAATCGAGCTCCTTCCTCATCCAACTCCTCATCCAGCTCCTCATTTATCAACTCGATCAAATAAATCAGTGACCCACCCTGCTCGCTTGCCCTGCAAGGGCGCATAAATTGTCAAGCCTGGGTAGTGTTGGCCAGGGGTTTTCCCCGCCAAGTTAGGGAGTTTTTTGGGTCCCCCGTTCAAGAGCTTGTGAACTAAGGGGGAAGTGCGTAGTAAAACGGGTGTGTATCTAGCAATCAAGAGACAGAATCAACTAGAATCGATTCGAGATCTATCAATCAAAATAAAGCGCACATATACTGGGTGCAACATATATAAGCATTGAAGTATAAATAAAAGCATGACATCCCGCGGCGTCCACCCAGTCCGTATGGGTATGGCTTCATTCCGTGCACCGCGCCTCGCCCCCAGCCACTCGAAACATCAATCTATCCAGCAAATTAGAAAAAGCAATCCCTAGCTCTAGTTACCGAAATGAGACTCACGGCCCCCAACTACTTTGAATTGGTCAGAATCAAGTGCCTTACAAAGGATGAGTTAGCGTGCCGGGGAAAGAAGTGCGCACAAGACAGATCTATTTGTCTATACTATTTTAGCCCAATTACTTCATGTCAGGCCCCTTAATTGAAAGCCAGGTCAATAGTTCGGAAAGGAAGGGTCATTTATAGTCAATTAGGAATGGAGGCGCTCAATAGGGACCGGAGGGGGCGGAGCCACTCACCCGAGTTTTGCACAAACGGTGAGGAATCAATTCTCCGTTCACGAAAGAAACTATATTGCTAACTAATAAAGATGCCAACCGACCAATAAAGTAATAGTGTGTTTCAAAGGGATGCTTTCAAACCTCTTATCGAACTTATAGCGAAGGATGAATCCCATCTCGCTTTACTTGATGGTGGGGACTCGCTTGACCTGATGGTAAGAGTGGAGGTCGGCCTAGCGTGGCTTAGTAGCTTAAGACCAGGCACCAGCCAGTGAAGGTTGAAAGGGAAATGCTATTCTCACACCTATGGACAGCATACAAAAGCATACAAGCATGCCTACCTTACTGGGAAAGAAATACCATACCTCCATTCATGCCTTATATTTCTTCCCCTCAAAGTCAATACGTTACGCCCATATTTCTTCCCCTCAATAGCAGAGCAGACAATGCATATATTTGATATGTAATTATGGTATTGTCGGACCCTTCGGAGACCACCTAAATCACGCTTCAATTCATGGTTTTCCACCCTGAGAATTGATGAAAGATCAGAGATGAGTGGGCGTGGGCAGAGTTGGTGGGCGAGAGAGGAGAGGGTAATCCCAATCAGAGATACGTGGGCCAGATAGAATTCATAATCGCCCTTCCTTCCTTCTAAGATCAGAGAATAACAATAACTAGAGCTTATACCTCCTTTTTTTTTGACTTGTTGTTATTGGGATGCGGGACGAGATAAGAGGCTTCTCGGGATAAGGACATTCCCCAGAGTCTTATTATAAGTTCAACATTCCCCAGAGTCTTATTATAGCTTCAAGAGGGATGGGATTGGTTTAGCTCTTGGGCTCGGACTCAGAGAAGAAAAGAACAAGAGCAAAAGATATTCTCTCCTTAAGCAATTCTCTATCTCTCGTTAAGCAAAAGAGATTAGGCAAAAGAGATTAGATCGTAGCTAATCGTATAAGAAGGCATATCGGTCTTAGTTAAACATCGTTAGTTAGGAAGCTGAGATCACGCTATTCCTCATCGTATAAGATAAGAAATCGTCTGAGCTTATTTATCACCTTAGGGCAGCGTAGCGCTTAGGGATCAGAGAATAGGCATAGGGCAGGGCAACATACATGAGGAGACCGCCTAAGATCAGATGTCCTGCGGAGCGTATTATTACGTATATTGCGCACAGCTCATATATTTTTTTTATTACTGGCAAACATGAGGGTCTTTAGACGCTCGACCAAAGGGCCCTATATTATTTAGGGTCACTCACTATTATAGGTGAGGGATTTCTCGCTCATCCATCATATGGGTGAGGGCCGCCATCGAAACTTCATGTTTTCACCAATAGACTTCAGGGTTTTAGACTTGGAGAATCACAACATAAATAAAGGAACCTAACTAAGAAGCTCATTGTCTAACTCAGTCTGGGCTCACAACAATCCTAAGATATATTCTTTTTATCACCACGATACGTAGGGGAATTGTCAATGGTCTAAGGTAAAGGTCAACACAACACAGCTAACACCAAAGCTACAGACATATTCTTTTTCTTACTGCCGCCTGACGTGAGGAATAACTACACACTCATAAAGCTCCTAACTCAGAGGAATAACAACACAGCTCAGAAGAAAGGCAAGGCTCAGAAGGGATAGGAATACTGCCTAACTCAGACAACTAACACAAGAGTAAGGACAACTCAACTAAGAGCTCACCGAACAACGCTCAACAAAGGCATTACAGTCATAGGAACATAAACACCCTGAGTCAGAGTATTAGGCAAGGCATAAGAGGGATAACTCAGGCCTGCCTAAGAGTCAGAGGGATCAGAAAGAACCACACAAAGACATCTGATAACCAAAATGAGCCCACTAAGAGCAGCTAAGATAACGAAAAAAGCAGCACAACAAGGGTGAGCCAGCCGAACCCTCGACTAAAAGGCCGCCATCGACTCGACCGAGGTTACAAGGGAGAGGAATAACGCCTTTTTCAGCTCTTGCCTTTGCTTGCTTTGGTGGGGGTTCCAGCTATTCTTCTCTTGCTTGTTCGCGTGGGATGGAATGTGTGTCGTCTGCCTTGATCTTCGTTCGTATTGAGCTTATCTATTAGCCACCTCCTTTCTCTCTACTCTCTCACTCCTTCTAACTCCTATTAGTAGAGTAGTCTTAGTGCAGAAGTAGTAGCTGTATTTCTCTTTCTCTCTCTCTTTAGTCCAACCAGTCATTCTAAGTTATATATATAAATGATTTAGCCAAGGCTAAGCAGTAGTTCTTCGCGTTAGCAAAGCATGTGTCGTTCTTGAAATGAGACTTATAACGACTGGTTTCATCCCGATCTAGTTGCCTTATATGATCCAGATGGGTTATCGAACTCGAGTTTGTCTTTAATCAAATCGCTTAGTTAAAGCAGTTGAGGAAGGTAATAAATTCTATAACTCACCCGACCTGCGACCCTATAAAAAGGAGATTTTATTGAATGAAACTATTGAATGGTAAGCTTTTATAGAATCTATTCCAATCAAACTAAGTGCCTGCTCCGAACAAGGTAGTTAATCCATTGAGAAATCAATATTGTTTGGTGTCAACTTGGGGGCCTTCTCCTTCTTCTCGGCCAGTGATGGGCCCTGCTCTCTTTTCTAGTGGGAATGCCTATTTCGTAAGATGGGGCGGTAGTTGTTGGGAACGCCTTTATTGGAAGATGTATCGGTTTATAAGGTTGCATTATATATGTTATTCACCACTGGGCTCAACAACTTATTCAGGTGAATCAGAAGTAAGAGATCGTGCATTGTTTCCAAAATATCCAAGAAGAAATGCTCCATCGTTTTCAAAAACATCCAAGAAGGCCTCTCCACCTGGATTGAGTGGATCGACTGATCAACTATCGGCTATCAGCTGACCCTATGGAACCACTGTCTATGGCAACCAGCTCTTGTCAATGACCACTTCCTTATGGGTGACCACTGCTGGCAATCAGCGACCTCCTAATCGGTTCACAAACAGATAAGGCATCGACACCTGGATCAACTAGCGGCTCTCAACAATGCCCTTCTGTCTATTCAACTATGATTGATCGGCTGTCAACTACCTTCCTTCTCTCTATGACTGACTATCAACGGCAAGGTCGAAGCAGGCGGTAGAAGCATGCATGCATAAGTTCGAAGGCAGGGAGCAAGAAGATGATATCTCTCAAGCAGGAAGTTGTAGAGAAGGTTGGATATAAGATACTGCCAATAGGTAGGTATAGAGATGTCTCACAGGTGGAAGGTATCAAGAGATAGATCATCCGCCGGCAGGTGGGACTACAGTATTTCTCCCGAATCTATTCCATCCTCAGTTCGAACGTGAAGAATCTTTCTTCTTTCGCGTCACCCACGTCATAGAAAAGAAAACAGTTTCGCAAATTGGTCGAGGTGTGAAATGGAAACCTTATCAAAGTGACAGTTTCTTAGAAAGGGAAGGGTGAGGAAGAATGGCTCACTTGACAACAGCCCCCCACTTAAAGGACTTAGGAAGGCAGAATAAAGGTGGGTGTTGCCTTCTCTTTTTAGCCCTGTCCTGTTCCCTTCTCGCTAACCCGCTTGCTTTCGTTCTATCACTGCCTTGCTTCCGTGGCTTGCTTGCCTTATGAACTGCCATTCTGTTGTCCCAGTAATCCATTCTGTTAGTAAGGTTATCCCTTAGTTAGGTTATCCCCACCAAGGCGAAGCACCTTACCTTCTAGCTATTTGAGGGAAATAAATAGAGGATGCGAAGCGCGGTTTATAAGCCTCCTCCGTAAGTAGCTTGGTTGCTAGATACGGCGTAGTTAGTTATATATGTCATTACGCTATCTCGCCGAGGTGCACATCTGGTTCCTATCTCGAATGACGTAATTACGTATATAATGAATGCCGACCAAGACAATGAGTAAGTGACTGCTGAAATGGTGGTAGTTAGTTATATATGAGCATGTGGTAGTTTAGGTTCAGTCAGCTCCTTGCTCTCTCTTTGGTCGAGCAAGCGGGAAGAGAGAAAGAATGAAGTGCGGAAATAGAAGTACGGAATTGGGCTTGAAAGCTTTCAATCGAACGGCTTTCAATAGAGCAGAATTAGGCTTTCACAAGTAGTGAGATTCGGTCCCCACCCCCACCCCAGTAGTTCAGTTCTCTTGATCTCAAAGGAGAACTTCTCATGTTGGTAGTAGAGAATGAGATGATAGATGTATGAGGTGTATCTGAACACCTTTTCTCTGGCCAAGTGTAACAATTGCTCATGTATCTTGTCTGAGATATATGTGGCATAATCATAACAAACAGGGGCCTTGCCTGGGGAAAACATTGTCATCATCACTAATACAGTTTCCTCAATAAACTCTAGTGATTTGTACCCCAGAACTGAGCTGATCATGTATGCCAGGTCCAGACCCAATTGATTTAGGTATCCATCAAAAATGGGAGGGTGCAGCACTGTGTCCGAGTTTGTGATAAACAATTGATTCAGCTTTATGATCTGTGCCTCTGTCAGTACCTTAGCTCCTTGGTTGATCAGGTCCAGCAGGGACAAAGGAACCAACTCCTTCTTGGTTTTGAACTGGAGCATTTCCCTGATGGCCTCAGGGGTTGTATAGAACACTACTTCACCTTTGGGGTTGAGCACAGCCCTCTACATGGGGTCATAGCAGACAGCACATAGGTGAATCAGGTCAGGGAACTGATTGACCTGAGGTAGCTTGAAGATTGGGAGGGAGGACTCCCAAATGCCTAGAATATCTGTTCCATCTCTATGTCTCGCTCTGAGCTCATTTAACAGATTAATGTGGAATGTGCATTTGGATGGGCAGTCCTCTGAGATTTGGTAATCAAGGTCTGCCAAATCTTGCCACTCCAGCTCTCTCTGGGGAGCATTCAGGAGAGTAACATTGAGGGCTACTGATGCCTTAGGAGTATCCATGCTTGCTTGAATGCTTATTGGTAGATAAAGAACGTGTTGTCTGAGCAAGGAGGTTTTCCAGAGGAATGCAGGGTTGCAGAAGAGGTTTACAGCAATTGAAATATTGTTTGGCACTCTGGGAAGGCTATTCACCGTGATTAGCAGACTTCTTTTGATAATTTATGGGCAGGTTATGAGCAATGGTTCACGACTGCGTGAACAGAGAAGGGTTTTTTCCCTAAAATTTCTAGTGTAAAATGGCTCTGCTAGTAGATTTCGACCGTTAATTCTTCGAGGGGAAGATAGATATGCTTAGTTTTGTGGTAAATTGTTGAGTTTCTGCCGTGTTTGGGTATATTTTTTACAATTCACTGTGAAAAACCAGGTTGCAAGGAGGTTGATGGGCAAATACCTGTTTAACCAGTTGCTCGAGACGAAACAGCAGTTGGGGTGAGCTTTGCACTTCTGTGGATGGTCTGGAGTTGACTGGTAAACTGTTCGTCGTAAAATGCATGCAGGAAGAGCAGAGGTGCTTTTTTCCAAAAGTGGTAAAAAACACGAAAAATCGTGAAAATATGGCCTTTTTTGGCATATTGGCGCGCTTTCTGAGTGACGTCAGCATGTGGGTCCGGGTCGGGTGACGTCATCAGGTGACGTGGCGGCCTGGGACCGGTCCACGGGGGCGATGAAGTGGCGGCCAGGTGGACCAATTGACGGCAGTGTGGGTGGTCGTGGTGTTGACGTAGGCGCCAACGGGGTGGGGATGCGGGTGGACAGGTGTCGCCATATCGGGCCCCCTCCTGCACGGCAAGGAATCTGTCAGAGGGGGCTTCGACAGAGTTTGGGAGCTACGCGTGTCCCCGCGTGACGTAATCGTCTGACAGATATCGGAAGGTATCTGTCGGACATCGGGGGCCTTCCGAAATCCATGAGAACCGTTGATCTGCAGGCGCGCGATCTGACGGCTGTCGGGCAAGGAACCTGCTCGGCGGATAAGGCCAGTATTTATTAACAGTCGGACGTCGGGCCCCTCCGAAATTCCTGTTGGCCGTAGATCTGGCAGGGCCGCGATCAGACATTTATCGGGTCAACAAGCTGAACGGAGGCTAACAGTCAACGGGCGGGTTTAAAATATAATATTTATCGGCAAGTACGCCCGGCGGGACCCATCGGTTTATGAATAATTTTCAATAGTTTTTTATGATTTTCTTTAATAAAATCATATTCGCCCGACGACATTAGGAAAAGGCAAAAGCAAAGGTTTTTGTGCAATTTTTCACAAAAGGCGTATGAAGGGCAGAACTTTAGGACAAGCGGGTTTTAATGGATTTATATGGAAAAAGGCGCATATTGGCTACCGACCTTAGGGTAAGGCGGGGAAAGTGGGTTTCTTCATTTTTTTGCCTTTTAGTGGTATAAGGGTGCTCAAAGGGTTTCTCCAAGGGGTTTTTTAGGCAAAAATGGAGAGTTTGACTAGGTAGATAGGCTCGGATGGAGACAAGGGGTTAGACTTGGGTTCTTGACCTTAACCAGATGTTAATTCAATGCCCCGGGGGTGGAAATTATGGCTATAATGCCAAGGAAGGGATATTTATACATTGTTTGGGGTTTATACACCATGGTGTTATAATAATAGGGGAAGTGAAGTATAGGGAGCTAGATAATAGAGTTAGAGGTTAATGAGGGGGGGGGAAATGTGAATGAAGACAAATACAACCAAGTTTTCTTGAAAACAACTTAGTGTAAAGAGTAGATCAAAATGAAAAGAACTTTACACAAGAAATGTGGCTTCTAATGGCCTTAAGAACCACCATAAAACTTTGAGTTTCCCTTATGATCATACCTGGTGCAGGGGTGTCAGTTATGAGTGGTAAACAAAGGGAGAGAGGGGAGTTAGACATGCTCCACTGTGTTGTTTTGCCTGTACTTTGCATAACAAAGTTGATCTTGGGGAAACACCATTTCTGCAACCCCATCTACCTACCCAATTATTTAGCCTAACATTTTTATTCCTTCTTGGAGGGTGCACTTGGACTTGCAAACCCTTTGTGTGCCTTTTCTTTTCCATTGGCTTTTTGCTTTCATTTCCTATCTAGCACTAACCTTATCTCTTCCAAGGCCCCAGATTAAGCAGTTGGGAACCTTAGTTTCTCTGCCTGACTACTGATCTGCCAAGTTTAAACAGTTTGGACAGATTTCTTTCTCTATTCTACAACATAAATTGAAAACATGGCATGACCCAGATTAGACTGTTGAGTCATCCATAAAAATTTTAATAGGCCTGAAGGTATGTACACACCTTGTCTTCTTTTGCAAATATGGATCCTTTGTAGCAGCAAAGTGGAGCATATTTGGCTCTTGAATTTTGCCAATCATGAAATATGAAACCTATTGGTATAGGTAACCAACAGTAGCTCCACATGGGGATGGTTTTTCTCCTTGAAAGACCAAGAACAGCAGGTCAGTATGCCTTGGCCCTTTGACTACTGCTTTTCTAACTTAGGAGTTTCTCATCCTGGATTCCTCAAAAAGCAGACTGAGTTATTGAAACTCCATGATGCAGTTCAGCCCCTTCTTGTATCTGCAATGTTTTTTGAAATGGACCTATTCACATGTTTTAGGGATAACAATATACACAACAAATTCAGGATATATATACAACAAATTATGTACAAGAGCAGGCGAATTATGTACAAGAGCAGGCATGCTGCATCTATGGAAGGTAGTCAAAATAGTGCTTCAGCATCCTGCCATTGACAGGGCCTTCATCCAAGTCAGTTTTGTCAAGATTTTCAAGAAAGTAGGTGTTATTTCCTTGCACTGCTTGGATGAGGAATGGTCCTCTCCAGAGGGAATCAAACTTTCCATGCTTTCCTTTGTTCTCTCTCCTTGAATCCCACTTGAGAACCTTATCACCTATGTTAAAATCCCAGCCTTGGTCCTTCTATCAAAACTTTTTTGAGTTTTTCTTGTAAGATTTGGACTCTGTTGTAAACTTGGTCCCTGGTTTGCTGTAAGCATATAATCTGATTTACTCTCCTCTGTATATCATTAGGCTCAGCTTGACTTTCTTGGAGTAGCTTCATAACAGGGATCCCTAGTGATGAGGGGAACTTGGCTTCTAGTCCATAGACTAACTCATATGGGCTGACCCCAATTGATCTTTTGGTTGTTAGTCTATCTGCCCATAAGGCATTGATAAGCTTCTTATGCCAATTTTTCTTGTTCTCCTCCAACACCTTTTTGATCATATTTACCAAGCTTTTGTTTGAGGATTCTGCCAGGCCACTTCCTTGGGGGTAGTATGCAGTAGAATGGCCCAAAATGATGTGGAATTTGTGGCAGAAGCTGACCATCTTTTTAGATCTTAAAGCAGCAGCATTGTCTGTTATTATTTTATCAGGGCATCCGAATCTAGCAAGGATATTGGTCTCAAGAAATTGTATGATGGTGGAGTCATTTGCTTGTCTGCATGGGATTGCTTCGATCCACTTTGTGAAGTAGTCTGTTGCTGTCAGAATCCATCTATGTTGGCCTGAAGATGAGGGATTGATCTCTCCAATGAAATCCAGGCCCCATTGCTGAAATGGTCTCTCTGTTGCAATAGG
>APFE031685975.1:0-16270 GCA_000404065.3 Pinus taeda
CGATGCACGGAAACCACTTTGCGTTGAGAGGTGGTGCGATATGAGACCGGTGGTTTAGGTTTGAACTGGGTGGTTTTCTGAGTTGCCGTTGACTGCTGGTTTGCGCGGGCAGTGAAATTATATTTTCAACAGCATGTTGCTGTAATTGTTTGCTTGTTAGCTGGGGAGCTAGGTTGATGACTGAGGAGATCGGGTGCTGAGAAGCTGGTGTTGGTCACGGTGCTGACGAGATGGAGTTTGGACGTAAATAGTTGATGAACGAAATTACTATGTGAAGTGAGGACAATTAAAGACATGTGGAGGATGCAAGTGTTTATATGCTTGTGAGCCATGTGTATGTTTACACATATTTCTTAGCGTCTCTTTTATATTCTTAATTTTTTTTAACATAAAATGTTGACAAACTAATGCTAACATTACTTAATTGAAATTGAAACTTTCTGAACAATTAAACGGTGGCATAAAAAAGGAAAAAAATGGAACTGATAACCAACCTGATCAATTGCAGAGGGCTTTTTCCTATGGTGAAAAGTAGAAACTCCTCTCCACCCAGCGAGAACGGTGATTCTAATGCCCGTTTGCGTTTCCTGGATTTGATGTTTTGAAACCAGCATTTCACGTTTTTCTGTTCAACTCTTCCGTAGTTCTTTAGAAGGGAAGTTATTCTCTCTATTTGTGCGACTGCATGCCATTTCTGTAAATATTTTTCAGTTTTTCCTTTTGCTGCGGTGTTCGTTTCCATCTTATACTAACGCTTTCACTGCTGCTGTTCTCTGCACTCACACATTGAAAAAACAAGGAAGGGATCCTGCAACATCCTGGCACGCTCATCAGACAGATATAGAAGCATCTTATGCAATGCCCAAGATTAATCTACAATGTTACCTGTCACCGCTATCCTGCTTTCTTCTACCTGGATGATTAGCAATTTGGAAAAATCATTGTAATTCCATAGTCTTCAGCCACGTCTCCATCATGCATTATGGTTATTTATCTTTGCCACGTCTCTGCAATCAGAATTATTTAATATTTTAATAATTTCTTAAATAGTTTATACTTCATAAATTATTAATCTATAAATTAAAAATAACGCATTACTATTCTCATTTACAAATTATTAACTTATAAATTAAAAATTAACACATTAGTACTCTGATTTACCCATGTTCAGTTTCTAGTTAATCTATTCTATAGCTTAAGCTATACATCTTAAGCCCTAGCTTATCCGCTATAGCTTTTGGTTACTTTATATGTTATTACGAATTCATTAAAAACTTGGCAAGTAATTTACCCTGCAAAATTCCATTGAAACCTGCCCTGTACGAACAATAGAATTTTAGAATCGTTTTCACGGTTGAATTTGGTAATTATGGTTCACATTGCTTCATATATCAAATTGTAATTTATTTTTTTATAGATTGGGTTTAGCTTAAGAGTATTTGTAATAATCGTATATTGGTTTTCCAGGACTATCTGTCTGAGAATGTATTGTTCTTAGAATCATACAAGGATCATGCTGATAGTTTTATTTGCTCTCTTTTGCCTGAAACATCTTATGTATCTGTTCGGTACACGGCAGGTAATTAATTGCCATTAACCCATATTTGTATATTTTCTTTGTTGGATGGACTCCCGGAAGTGAAGCTGTATAGTTGAAGTCTGTGCTGTGCTATTTTTGCAGGTGGGCTAATATACAAATCTAATGGAAGCAATATACAGAGCGCGACGTCAATATCGTTTTTGACTTTAGCGTATGCCAAGTACCTCAGCGATGCGTCTAAAGTTTCAGTAGTAACTCCCTACGTTTCCTATGCTCAGGACATCCTGACCAGAAGTTCTATCCAATGAAAAAGAAACTAAATTCTTCCCAACCTTCATGTGTAAGTCTACAACAAGCAGCTCTCATTGTACGAACTTCAGGACCATTAACATATTGCAGTATTGAAAGCTGCATAAGCCCATGATCCAGAAACTCATGGCAATGATCAGGTTGCAATGTATATCTAATCTAAGCTGGAGCATATCTCCACCCATTTAAGATGTGGTGTTAATTTGCTACTATGCCTCCATAATTTTGGCAGGTGGCCTAGCAGAAGTGAAGTTTCAGAAAAGAAGCCAGCATTACACTCGTATCATGATGCAAAAGCATAAAAAACCCATAAAAGACAATAATATTACAAAGCACATACGAACTCCCCACTGCTATTGACGTCAAGGTCTCCATCATTTTGCAGATCCATGTCATCCAATTCGAAGCTGTCTCCAAAGTATGACCCTGGTGCAGGGATCCTAGCTTCTGCAATAATTCTCATAATCTCGTCAATACTTTGAGTAGGCTGGTCAGGATCGTCAGCCTCATTGCTAATAGTATCAGATGCTACCTTGACTCTAGCTACTAGCTTTGCTCCTATGTCTATTGCTGCTTACTCAACCGCATCAACTGTTGTTTCATTGACTGAATCTTTCTCCTGTTAATTTGGGATAAATATGCATCTCAGCGAGCACTCGAACTTGAACTATTCAGCAAGCACTCGACCACCATCAGAATCAATATGCCTCTACGCTAGCAAGAGCAAGTAACAACACGCCTCATATAGCCCATGCAGCTAGCCGGCTTAGGGCAGGGACTAGCTGCCCCGCAACACATCTTGTTAAATAATATTTCCAATTTATTAACCTTGGATATGGTGATAAATGTAAGAGTATAGATTATGAAAGTGATCATCACTAATAGGTTACATGACTAGTGAAGGAAGAAAAGTTGAGACATAGGAGTAAGGTCTAGAATATGATTATTCCTTTGATATTCTCCTCGTATATTTTGTGCACACTAATTTTCACTTACTAATATGTTTACAAATAATAGAATTGAGGTGGAGGGGAATTAAACTAGCTATCTACCACTCAAAATATTGTCATTTGACAATATATGCTTGTTATATTATTAAACTTAAATATTTATCATATTACTAGATTCCTCTTAATCATAAATATTGAAATATTGAATTTGAATGGTATTAAATTTGAAATATTAATAAATTAAATAAAAATTTAAATATTAATTATTTTTAAATTATATATATATATATATATATTATAATCTTGACATTGTGAGATGTATCATAGGTATGCATTTTAAAGTCTACAAACAATTATACTTTAACTTATATAACTATGCTAATAGCATATTTATAAAAAAAGGTAACATGTTTATTGAAGTTAAATTTAAATAAATAAGAAAGATAATAGTACCATTTATAACTTATAAATTAAATTAAATTTTATATTAGGACAATCGATTGAGGATGGGCCTCGTCAACAAGGCGACCTAGGATAAAACGTCACGGGGGGTGGTTGTGGTCTGTGCTAAGGGGAGGAGACATGCCAAAAAATCCAGTCAACTAAGAGTTGGTGTGGCCCAAATCGGGTGCAATCCCCAAGTGACTTTGACGTCTTAGATGCCCCTAGGTCACAGCTCCTCAAGCCACATGTCAAGCCTAGAGGATCACAGACAACTTGACAAACAAAAAAAAATATTATTAATTATAGAAATAATTAATATATAAGTTAAACATATATACATCTAAAAAAACACGTTACAAGATTTTTAACCATGAAGATTCACCCCTACTTTACCCTGGAGACTATTAATCTATAAATACAATTTGTTACAATACTATAGACCAATACCACGAATTTCTAATATCACATGACCAAAAAATCATAACTCGTGTTCATATGACATATTTTAAAATTAATCAATTTAATTAAAAAGGAAACAATGACATAACTACTTTTGAAATAAATCCCAACATTTCATCTACAAGTATGATCCAAAAATGAAACGTGAAGTTTTTATGAATTAATTTGCAAGTTATTTCATGTCTTTTAGGCAATGGATCATGGTTGCAAAAATACACAAACTTAAGAAATTTGTAGAATTTTAATAGTTAAAAGTGGACAAACATGCAACATCAAACACAAGCAAATTGATAACGGAGTTCACCCTTCTTGGGCTACTTCTCTGGGTCCGGCTTCTAGTGTGACCTCTTTATTATATGCTCAAATACTCAATACATAAACATACAAGCTTCAATCTGCAAAAATAACACTGTCATTGTCTTTAGAATGCTCAAAAAACCATTTATAAGCTCTTCTTCAGCTCAAAAAGCTGAAAAATGAGCAAAATATGACCCTTTTTCCAAACTAGTATGCAAACTACTCTATAAAATGCCTCAATTCTGTTAACCATTCAAAAAAGGTCCTTTATTTTATTGGTGGCACCAAAAATTAGTTGGGAGGACGTCACAGGTTTGACTCACACCTCCCGTCGTTGTTTGTGTTGATTTTGTTATAAACATTAAAAATAATTTAACACATGGGTTGTAGCCCCCCTCTATAGGCACCACTCTAGGTTCTGCATAACATTGCATGACCACAGGCGTAGGTGGAGGTTCCATGTGCTCCCCTTTTTCTTTTCCCTATGATGGTTCTATCGACTACATAACCACATGCTTTGGGCTAGGGTGGTGGTGCCACGCGCCCAACCTTTAGCCCCCACCACTTCACCGACGGTCATGGCACATGCCGAAAACCTGGGGCTAACACCTTCGCACCTAAATCCACTACAGTCAAGCCTCCATTGGATGTTGATCACATGGGTTCATATAACCAGGGTTGGGTCGGTTGGCCGTGCCTGCCGACTCGAACCTCTCCCCTAACCATCAACCCATGACACTTTAAATAAAATCGGGTGAATATGGTTAACAAGGATCACCCATGGCCCAATGGTTGGGAACTTGATTCGTTGTTTAGAGGTTATGAAATTGAATTTTTCGAAGGTTGTCAATCGATATAAAAAAAATTGGCGCATTTCTTGAGGACAGATGACGACCTCTTGTGGGGTCACTTGGTTCCCTCTGATTGTCCCATGTGGTAGCTTGTGATTGGCCCAAATTCAAATTCAACTGCCAATAACCACTCGTCACTTGTTGTCACAAGATTGGCTCACTTTCCAATCCATACAACCCAGTCACCCTGCTAACGTTAGTACCACGTTAAAGTACAGACTACAATGTGGCATTCGTACCTCCACAGTCAACCATGAACTAAATTTTTTGTTGTTTGCCAAAAAATTTAGAACACATTAACTTCCTCATACATTGTTGGATTGAGGCAATTCAAGCGTCGTTGGAATCAAAATGATGAGCTCCACAATTTGGCATTGGTTTCAGGATATTTTGAGCCCTTTCGTGTTTTAGCATATTTTTTATCCCTTGGATCACTCCCCACTAGAAGCTTTGAGACCACCAAAAGTCTATTTCTACTTAGCAAGTAGGTGAAGATACAACTCCCTCACTTTCCTAATCTCTATCCACCTTGATTTTCATGGATTTGTACCTTTGAGCCCCACATGAAGATACTCCATATTACCATTGCGTGAAGTTCTTATCCTCTTGTCAAGAATAGAGTCTTCCTACAACTAATTTGAATACTTAGGAGAAAAATATTCTATAGATTGAATTTGAACATTATCTTCTTGATCAACGATCATAGGAGGCTCATACAATCTCAAAATTTTCACATTCACAATAGAATAATTTTGTAAGGTGGCAAATCTAATTGGAAAGCGTTGTTACCAATGTTCTCTAATATTTTGAAATGACCATATCTAATTGGATTGAGATTTTTACCTTCACTTTGTAATATTTCTTTGTTGATGTACAACCAAACTTGATCTCCCACTTGGAAATCATGATAAACTTGATGCTTATCATGTCTTGCTTTGTACTTGGCTTGGATTTGCTCCAAATCTTCTTGTACCCTTTGATGCACTAATTGGATTTGTTCAATGAAATTCTTGGCTTTCTCCACATCATTATGCCCATCTACTACAATATTTTTACCAAAGATGAAATCCAAAGGAGGCTTTGGAAAAAAACCCAAATAAGATTTCAATGGAGATACTTGTGTAGATGAATGCTTGGCACAATTCTAGGCATCCTGGATGTAATGCAAATGCTCATCCCAAAGTTTAGGATGCTTACTACAATATTCTTGAAGGAGATACAATGTTTTTTTGTTGACTACTTTTATCTAGTCATAGGTTTGTGGATAAAATGTTGTTCTCTTCTTCAACTTAGTGTCCATGAGTTCCCATAAACTTGACCAAAACTTCCCGATAAATTGAGAATCTCGATAAAAAATAATCAAAGTAGGTAATGAAAATGAACCCATACATTTTGTTTAGTTGTAACTTGTTTCTTATAAGGCATCAACACACACATTTTGCTTACATGATCCACTACAACATATAAATAATCGTGACCTTTCCTAGGCATTGGTAGCCCCCCAACAAAATCCATAGAAATACTTTCACAAGGGCAAGAAGGGATAAAAAGTGGAGTGTACAAACCCAATTTCCTATTACTTGGCTTACTAGTAGTGCACATGGAACATTCTTTTACATATCTCAATATAGTTTCATTCATACGAGGCCAATAACAATACCTTTGTAGTTGATAAAATATTTTTCCTACACCAAAGTGACCAACAATAAGATAAGCATGGGCTTCCCTTATGACATTAACTCTTTCACCCTGTGGAAAACACAACTTGCCAAGATGATACAACAACTTGTTACGAACATGATAATACAACTCTTCAAATTGATTTCCTTGACTCAAAGTTGCATAAACATCTTTAAAATATTCATCTTGAGCATATTGTTCAATATAAATTTCATGCATGATTGAGTTATGCTTAAGAATGACAGATGCATTAATGATAGGCCTTGATAACATATCTGCAACTTTATTGTAAATACATTGTGTATACTTGATAACCAAATGAAATTGTTCTAGAAATCCCATTCATCTGAAATTTCTAGCTTGTTGTAGCTTGGTTTACGATTGTAAATATTCCAAAGGTTGATGGTCATTATGAATAATTGTTTCTTTACCCATCAAATAATGCTTCCATTTATTCACGCTTTGTACCAAAGCATACAACTCTTTATCATAAGTTGGACAGTTAATTATTGCACTGGAAAAGATTTCAGAATGATAACATATTGGCTTACCATGTTGCATCAATATTGCTCCCATAGCATATTCTCTTACATCAATTTGAATTTTAAAAGGTTGCTTAAGGTATGGAAGTTCTAGAACTAGTGTTGTACTGATTTTCTCTTTCAAATTGTCAAAGGCTTTCTATTGCTTGCCTCCCCATTGAAAGACATGCTTCACATTTGTCAAAGCATGTAATGGTGTTGCAATCAATGAGAAGTTGGCGATAAATTTTCTCCAATATTGGGATGCTCCCAAAAGCTCCTAATGTTAGGTTTAGGAAAATTCACAATAACATCAACTTTGGAGGGATCAATCTTCAATTCATCACCCCTACAAATGACCCAAGTAAACCAAATAAGTTTTCCCAAATTCACATTTAGACATCTTCAAATACAACTTTTCCCTTTTCAAGACATCTATAACTTTATTTTCATGCTTGACATGCTCTTCATGAGTCTTACTAAAAATTAGAATATCATCCAAGTAGACTATGAAAAAAATATCAAGTAATGGTCACAATACGTCATTCATAGCTCTCAAGGATGTGGCAGGTGCATTACAAAGCCCAAAGGACATAACTAACCATTCAGACAGACCTTGTTTTGTCTTGAAAGCAATTTTCCAAATATCATCTTTAGTAATCCTTATATGATGATAATTGCTTCTCAAGTCTAACTTAGTAAAATAAAAAACATCCTTTAACTATTTTAGCAAATCATCAATGCAAAGAAGAGGATAGTGATTCTTTACCATAATCTTGTTCAAAACTTGGAAATCCACACACATGCTCCAAGTACCATCTTTCTTTGGAACCAAAACAATAGGAGACAACAAGGAGATGT
Source organism: Pinus taeda (assembly GCA_000404065.3). Lineage (NCBI taxonomy): Eukaryota > Viridiplantae > Streptophyta > Pinopsida > Pinales > Pinaceae > Pinus > Pinus taeda. The sequence goes on from APFE031685975.1 coordinate 7,913, forward strand.
ATTAGGTTTGATGACCTCTTCGTCAAGAAACTCTTGAATTTTCTTCTTAATCTCTACATTCTCTAAAACTAACATTCTATACATGCTAATATTCAGAAGTGGTGCATCCTTTTGCAATTGTATCTCATGTTGGATTCCTCCTTTTGGAGGTAACCCTTTAGGTTCCTGAAACATCTTGTCATAAGTGTTAACAACTTCAATGAATTCATGCTTGATTTTAGAATCACGTCCTGGGAAAACTTTAGATTCAACAATATCTTTAGCTTTAATTATCAACAACACAAAATTATTACTAGCATTCATAAACCTTTTCATTTGACTTGCACTAACAAGAGATAATTTCATCTTCTTGTGACATGCTCTAACAATATACCCAACTCCATCTTTGAAAATATGATATTTGTTCCTATGATGATAGAATATAGCTTTTCGTTCATATAAACATGGACTCTGTAAGACAATCTCACAAATATCAAGTGGTACAACATGACGCTCTACCTCATCTATAAAATTAGCAGTGATGGAAAATTTGATTTTACATTTTCTTGTCATTTGCAATTTGGAATCATAACATACCCAACCAAAAGGATAAGGTTTTGTACAAGGTTTAGTTTTTAAGCTAAGTTTCTTGACAATTGCTTCAGAGATAAGATTGACTTAAGATCCACTATCAAATAATGTATCAACCTTTGTATTTTTTGTAATGAGCTTGATATGAAAGAGCTCACTTCTTTCTTTATCATTTTGAGATTCAACAGACTTTCCAGAGGAACTAGTGCTTGTGTTAGAAGTTTTACCTTTCATCCCCATGGTTGTGATTTTGGTTTCATCACTTGAATCAGATCCTAGATCTTGTTGAGTTGTAGAAGCGATCTTTTATTTCCCCTTGTTATTAAAACTATTTGGTCTTAATTCTGGACGTAATTTCAAACAACGGTCTTCATCATGGCCATCTTTTGAACAATGTTTATAAGTAAGTTTCTCTCCCTCTTCGTTGATGGTAGCATTCTTCTTACCTTTTCCTTTAAATTTCCCCTTTCCTTTTTCTCGAGATTGAAAAGGTTTCTTATGAGACCCTTGAGGAACATTCTTTCGTCTTGATTCTAAATGAAGTTCCTGTAAACATACTTCATCTAGATTGGTGGGATTAAACATAAGTATAGTATGTGTTATGCAACCAGCTCACAAAATAGAAGAAGAGATAGATCAATGACTTCAAAATTAGCCTCTTCAAGGGGGAAACTTCATTTACATTACACCAATGAACAATTCTTGGATGATATAAATGACAAGACATCCTTTATATATATAGGAGTCTAAGGGGTATGTTGATTGGGAAAAATGACCCTTCAACATTCTAAGAGAGACCACCCAATCAGGAACTTAAAGTAGCTCCTTTTCCGTTGAAGTAGTGGTTCCAACAAGTTAGATTAGGTCCAATTACCTTCTCTTTATCTGTAATGGCTTAAAGTATGACCATCATCTACCAATAGAGAATATACATCAGATCAATTCTCCTTGTTGATCAGGCAAGAGAATGATCCTTAAGCTAACTTTGTGGCTCATCCAAGCCACTCTAAAGACTACTTCTTTGAGAGATGACTTCTAAGATTCAAAAACTAAAATTAATATGCAAAATTTAACCTAATATGCACTTATGCTAGACCTATCTTGATTGAAAGAAAGAGTAGTATTTCTCTCAATAAAGATCAAGCTAAAAGGATGGGAAAATAAGCATACTGGAATCAAAGTAAATAAAAGGAATTAGATCAGGGAAATAGTTCACAAAATCTAATCCTTGTTAAAGCAGATATAAACAACTAAATGCCTAATAAATAGTTATCATACACTTAACTCTAAATAAATCCAAGTCCTAATAAACATATACATAAGAAATGAAAGGATGCCATGATAATAATGAATCTTTGTTTCGTCTCTTGGGTGCCATGATAATAGTGACTGATGAAGAGAAGTTCTCAACATCCGCAATACCTGTGGGAGGAAAAAGCACTAATGGCAGACAATAAATTAGCTTCAACACATCAACTTACAAAGAAAGATCAAGCAACCAACCAATGAACTGATGAAGAGGATTTTTTAATTCTGGAAGTGAAGGGAGGGAGACTGGATGTGGGAACTATGCATTGTAGAGTCTCACCAACCAGTGATGTAACTTGAGGCTAGAGACTGCAAAATGTGCAATCCAGCTTGGGTAGACTGTGGGAGCGACTGCACATTGTGCAGTCTTAGTGGCCAGGATGGGAGGCCTGAGCCATGGAGCTACACAATGTGTATTTGGGTCAGCTTATATTGTTCATTGTAGAGTCTAAGAGGCTAATCTTGTAGCTTGATCTCTAGATTTGTGTAATGCCCAACTAAACAAGGTGAAAACTAACCAGCAAAGGGCAGATCTGCCTGGTGAGAGTGTGGGAAACAAGCAAATATGAGTGATAATGCATGTTAAAGTGCAGATCTAACTAAGTATGGATAGATTAGTTCAAAAAAGTGTGGAAAATCAACATGCAAAAAGAAAAACAAACATGCAAGATTAGTCATCGCAATAATGACCAATAGCAGGAGAAAAAGAAAACTATTGCAACACTTGGGAAAGGCAAATGACAAACCAAAAAATCACTTGTACAACGTAACATAAATTAAAACGCCAAAAACCATGAAAATAAATTGTCAAAACAACACTCACAAATGCCAAATGACAAAAAGCAACAAAAAATGTGACAAAAGGTGATGAAAGCAAAACTCACCCAGAAAACCGCTGCAAACTCCACCGAAGGCTTCTTGATCTCCTTGGGAATGCTAGAGCTCCAAGATCAAATGTAAAAATGAGCTCTAGGGGTGTTAATTAAATAGATATAGACCAATTAAGGTTTATGATGCACATGCCTAAAATTAAGGAAAAAATGACACTTGGCGGAAGGTTGCGAAAATAGTAAGTGTGCCACCTTCGGGAAACTAATTAGTGAATCACTATTTTCTAGGGATGTTTTTTGCTTTTTATTCTTTCTTGCTTGCTTTCTTTATTTTTTGGGAAACTTTTCATGCATACTGGCAACAAGAATTGCACAATTCCTGAGGACTGGGCAACTTCTTGACTTAGTGCATTGCACTGTTTCTGAGCTCAAGGGGTTGATTTGCGTAGTTTCCATCAACAAGGCTGCGCTTCCATATAGAACTGCACAATTCTCAAGCTCAGGGCTAGCCTGCCAAGAAGGATTGTACAAGTTTTGGAGGAAAGGCTAGGCTGTCTTCCAAGATTGCTCAGTTTATGGAGGCAAGCCTAACAATGTTGCAAGATCAAGTCAAAAGGATGCTTATGGCTTAGAAGATTTTGAGCAGGATCAAACAATATAACACAAGCATGCATAAAATATAAGTCTTTGACATACCATGAATACTTGACAATAGTAAACGATGAGCTCTTGTGGATAGAAGGAAGGCTTCGAAATCAAAGCATGGGAAAGTTTTTGGAGGGGGGTTGTAGCAGCTACAACACTTGGTGACACACTGGTAGAACTCCAGCTCTCTTTATAGATATTGTATCATGCAAAAAAGTTCTAACTCTTTTGGAAGTATTATTTAGTTCATTGATTGTCGTAGCTTCTTCACTTAGATTGCATTAAAGATATAGTTCCTACCATTCTCTTCATCGTGGAACACTTAACCAAGCCAAGTCAAACTAATTTGTTTCGACTCGTAATGAGGAGTATATAGATACATAAGTGAAAATAATATTTAGAGTCTTAGTTTTTATCTCTGGTGTTGCTTCACTATCAGTAGGCCTGGACAATACCCTAGTAGAGTCACTTAAGGAACACAAAGCTTGCCTCGCTGTTAGTGAGACTAGACAGTACATTGGCAGAGTCACTTGCTTCACCTATCTAAGCCAGAAGCCTTTCTCTTCTTTTTCCTTTATTTTATTTTTTTCATTCTTTTCATTTTGTTCAAATAAATGTGCATATGAACTTATTAATATAGTTAGGCGAAAGAGGGATATTGACTTATTGAGAGCAGGAGATGTTGTCCCTTTAGAGAAGGATATTTATATATACCTCTTACAGACATGTTAAGTTTTTCCTACTCTCCTTACTCTACTCGACTCAGCTAACAAGGAATCAAAAATAGAAGATCGATTAAAGTAGGCAGTACTAGTTATAGATTCAAGCATCATGATTCCACTATGGTTTTCCAGATGGTCGTAAATCATCAGATGAACTCTCAATTTCTCCCACCTTAACTTGTGGAAATGGAGTTGCTAGATGAGGGGAAGACGAAGAGTCACTTGGAACAACAACTTTGTTCACCACAAATTTAGAAGCTCTATAACCTAGGTACATTGGGAGACTTCTGAAAGACTCATATTCATGTGGATTCATTGAAATCTAAACAAGAAATCAAATTTCTCTTTCATTAAATTCCAATCGATATCATCTTTAGAGAATTCGAAGAAAAAATGAATGAAAAAATCGTGAAAATCATCAAGAGATTCATCAGGTTCTTTTTGCAATCGTATGATTTTATTGAACACATATTTATAATCATACCTGTCAAAGGCATGGTAAAGTTCTATGACAAGATGTTTGAAAGAGTGAATGGAAGCAGCTGGAAATGTGTAACACCATTCCTTTACGTTCGCTTTGAATGTGAGGATGAACAACCTACACACAGTATCCTCACAACGTATATTTTATTTCATGAAAAAATAAAAAAAATGAGTATTTTGATTGAGAATGGTTGTCCCACCCTCGCCATCAAATTTCAAATTTGACAAGTCATTAATTATTCCCGTAGACAATTTCAAATTTACAGTTCTAGAAAAACATGTATGGGTTAATATTTGGGAAGAAGAAATTATAGATGTGGAATATTCAACCAAACATCTTGGGATCATCTTGTCATCTGGCCCTCCTTATAGCGTCAAAATTGTTGTTGGTGTTGGGCCTGCCAACATTCAGGAGATCTCCCCGTTATGAAGTCCGAATTAAACCTAACACCATTTGGTGTAGGAGTCCCATCTAGAATACGACCTAGTTTTTGCTTCAATGGGTTTTAATGATGTTCCTTGGCAGTAATAACACATAGAGTGATGTATAATGACTTTGGTGAGAACAAGTGTGTGACCCTACGAAGAGTCAAGTGTGATCCATAAGGTTCTATCACATGAAAGGGAAAATGGGTGAACTACTTAGAAGCCTATAATAATATGTATCTTGAAAGGAACACACAAGAATAAATGTAATCACAAGATAATACGTGAAATAGTTCATAGGTTAACAGTGATGAATTAACCAACAACACACATTCAACAAGATTTGTACCAATGCAAATGAAATTGTCCATAATCATAAGTGTAAGTTAAATAACATACATTGCAAACATAATAAGAATAGTCCTACTATATTTACAACATATGCGTGAAAATGTGTCGGCTCTGAGCTTTATTAAGGGAAAGTTCCAATCATACATATACCATTGATAGACCACTAGCCCCAATAGCGGAACGTGAACTCAACATCACCTACTCCTCCAAAGAAATAAACTCCCTCTAAGCTACAGAGAAGCCAAGGCTCTCAGAAACTCCCAAGCTCCTGCTTCTAAGATTAAGCCTAGCCAAAATATTGGCTCCCCAGAATCCCTTTACACGAGTTATGCGGGTGTATTTATAACAAGAGGGGATGACTCTTCAACTCCTCTTTGTGGTTTCTAGACTTCCTTCATGACTCTTTAACTTCTTTACAAAATTACTCATTGCATACATCATGACTCTTCACGTTCCAATATTGACACTTGTAATTCCACTTACAAATTAATTACAAATAATATTACAATTTACATTCCTACCCACATAAGACAAAATTGGGTAGAGACAACTAGACATCCTAATAAGAAAAAATATATCATGCTTGAGTTTGGGGAAACTCCAACACTCCATCTCAACAACTTCCATTTCATGTTTCTCGACCAGATAACGATTCAAAGCTCTAAACTGCAAAATTATATCCCCAAACAGTGCGATGATGTTAGGTTGGAAGAAGACTCTATCCTCCATGGCATCCGAGTATTGAATTTTCAAGATCTTAGGTCTAATATATAATCTTAGAATCTCTGATTCTACCAAGTTAAGAATCATAATGGTACTACTTTGCACAACGGTATATAAACAATTGTAAATTTACTAGTGCAAAAAATATGGAATTTTATTTTACAATTTTCAACCCAACTTCGTTATATTAATCAACATATAATACAATAGTTTAGGGCTCTGTACCAGGGATAATGGCCCTCATACATCCACTGATACAAGACACAAAACTAGGGCTTGGTGTCGATCCATCGACAACCAATCTTCCCATACAAGATACATTGGCCATCTGGTTGATGTAGCATGCTCTCTCAGAGCCTCTCGGTTGTACCTTGTACATGCCCATTCCTATGGTTCTTGATCTACAACTCCTACCTCTATCAATGCTCCAAGTCCATCTAGCCACTGAACCTCAAATATCAATCTTCCCACTAGTTGTGGCTTAGTCCATCAAAGTCACAACACATCGAGACTCCTTTCAAGTTATTCAAAACTTGGTTTATGAGAAACTCTCAATATTCCCACTTTTTCTCTTCAGATATAGAAGGAATTCAACCCACTATGGTCTTCCTGCACTACTCGAATGAATACCAACATTGGGCACAAAGGGTTTCCACCTATCACTACAAGATGTCCATCTCCCACAATGAACATGGGCCAGGAGGACTGCCCATCATTTGTTGTAGAAGTCCTTCTCCACACACAAGTCTAGGGATACTCAACTGCTCCTCTGTATTTTTGACCCTTTAGCACAACAACTGCCACTCTAGCAACCATCTAGGTCCATGAAGATGGCGTACATCGGGCTCCACATTGGGCACTATAACACTATTCTCCAGCAGACCATAAATTCCCAATCCATGTTCACACTCGGCCCGCTCTAACGTTTCCCTCCAACAAACCATGAGTGTCTAATGCTACTGTAGCATATTCCTCTAGCTAAGGCATCTGAGACCTATGAAAACCTCCTCTTGGCTACCAACGGAATCCACCAAATCAGTCCTCTCCTAGGACACTCGTCTTCTAGCATCTGATCATCAACCAAGGGTCCATATACAATGCAATGTTGTTGTCCTCTTGCCTTGATTTCTATGCTTCTATAAGACTGGTTAGGGAACTCCAACAACCCTAAACATCTACTCTAAACTTTTGATCTTCTTCCAAAAGAATGGTTCTTTTTCTTTCAACATTAGGCATCCAACTCTGTTGTAGGGTATGAGGCTCCTCCTCAATGTATCTTATAGCCAACCAAAAACATAAAGCATCTCAAAACAACACGGAAGAACCTTTCTCCTAATGTTCTTACTCTTGGGCATATGTGGCCTAGAGAGGGCCTCAACTAGCCATTTGGCCCTCACAAATGGTCCTCCCACACTACTGTAGAAACAACCCTATTCTGCAGCCTTGTCACATAGATAATCCACACACAATAGCACAAAAACATACTTCAACTTACCTCCGATTTTTTGTTGTCTAATCTGGTTAAGGAGGCATACCCATGTTACCTTCAAATATGCCCTTAAGCACCTTCCTTCCTACCTCAAAGCTGCAACCTTCTTCCCCAAAGAATCTACACCGTAGAACAAAGGTAACCCACCACCAAAATCCAAAGAAACCTTCTCCATTGTAGGTTTTAACCCTGTACAGAAATTACCTGCACACAAATTCTAAAACAAAGAAAATAAACAATGCGAGAGCATAACACACAAAACACATATGCACAGAGATTTTCCCCTGGATCCCAAAACTGAGATTACCAACTTGATTTTTCATTATGTTCCTTTCAATGTTACAATACATATTTATACATGCCGAAGCATCCAATACCATGGACTGAAAAACCATCGCGTCCAAAACCATGGACTGAAAACCATAGGTAGGTTCGCCCAACCTAATATAGGGTCCAATTTTTTTTTCCCGGGGCACTGCCCCAGACCCCGTAAAGGGGGGCTACCGCCCCCCTTAAACCCCCTCTGACCCCCCGTGCTACACAATCGACACAATGAAATGGGGGCTCTGCCCCCCCTCTAACCCCCTGGTTCACTATGTAGGTTAGTCGTGGAAAGAATATAACACAACCCAACCATCTCCCACTGGTTGTTTTCTTTCCACAGGGGGCCATAGGAGAGCTTAGTTATTTTTCCAGCCCTGAAATGCCCATTATTTCTCTACACCAAGAGAACTTCTCAGAGCTCACAGATTTTGTCAATGCATCTACAGTATTCTTCAAAGTGTCCACCTTTACCAGTAACACCTTTTTG
>APFE031685975.1:27379-79431 GCA_000404065.3 Pinus taeda
ATTACCAGAAAGTTGGAATGGTTTAGTAATGGCCATTAGTAACTTTGTTTCTGGATCTAGTACTTTAAAGTTTGATGATGTTTTCGGTGCTATCCTTAGCGAGGAAATGCGATGGAAAAGCTCCGGTGAGACATTAGGTAATGCTTTGAGTGCTGAGTCTAGGGGAAGAAAAATGGAAAGAGGAAGGAGCTCAGGATATTGCAGTAAATCAAGGAAAGGCAGATCCAAGTCTAGATCGGGGATAGTGCACTGGAAATGTGGAAAGAAAGGACACCTAAAGAAAGAATGTAGATCTCGGAAGGGAAAAGGAGATGCACAACAAGAAAACAATCATGAAGCAAATGTGACAGGTGAGGTTTTACAAGATGCTTTGATTCTTTCTTTCGGAAATATTACTGATTCCTGGGTGGTAGATTTAGGGGCCTCATTCCATGCCACACCTGATAAGAAATACTTTCATGATTATGTTCAAGGAGATTTTGGGCAAGTTCGTTTGGGTGATGATAAACCCTGTAAAATTGTTGGAATGGGTAAGGTTCTTGTAAAACAACAGAATGGAAGCTAATGGCTACTAAAGGAGGTAAGGCATGTTCCAGATCTAAAGAAAAATCTGATTTCAATAGGGCAGTTAGGCGGTGAAGGTTGTGTGACAACTCTCACAGATAAAGCTTGGAAGGTCACCAAAGGAGCCCTGGTAATAGAAAAAGGCGAAAAGGTTGGTACATTGTATTTATGCAATGGTATTTCTAACTCTGTTAATGATTTAATTTCCAAAGGAGCAAATGCAGCATTATGGCATCATAGGCTCAGACACATGAGTGAAAAGGGGATGAAGATTCTTCACTCAATGGATTTGTTGTCGGGTTTGAAGAATGTTGATTTGGACTTCTGTGAGAATTGCATTTATGGAAAACAGAAGAGAGTCAGATTTCTCAGAGTTGGGAAAGAAAAGAAGAGTGAAAAATTAGAGCTTGTGCATAGAGATGTATGGGGACCTGCTCATGTATCATCTCTCGGTGGCTCTCGTTATTATGTTACTTTTATTGTTGATGCAACTTGAAAAACTTTGATTTATTGTATTAAGAATAAATCTGATGTATTTGATACTTTCAAGAAATGGAAAACTTTGGTTGAGATTGAGACAGGAAAGAAATTGAAGTGTCTCAGATCAAACAATGGAGGCGAATATTTCAGCAAAGAGTTTGATAGGTACTATTCAGAACATGGAATTTGTAGAGAGAAGACAGTTCCAAGAACACCACAAGAAAATGGTGTGTCAAAAAGGATGAATAGAACAATCATGGAGCGTGCAAGGTGCATGAGATTGCATGCAGGATTGCCTTTACAATTTTGGCCAGATGTTGTAGATATTGCTGTTTATCTAATAAACAGAGGGCCTTCAAGTTCCTTGGATGGTGGTGTTCTAAAGGAAGCATGGACAAGTAAAAAGGTAGGCTAGACTTTTTTAAAGACTTTTGGTTGTGAGGCCTTTGTCCATATTAATAAAGAAAATAGAACAAAGCTTGAGGCAAAGTCAAAGAAAAGTTACCTTTATTGGATATGGTGTTAATGATTTTGGTTATCGCTTATATGATTACGAAAATCACAAAATCATTAGGAGCAAAGATGTAATATTCAATGAAAAGGTCTTCTATAAGAATCAGTTTCATGAAAAGAAACAGGAAAAAGAAAACAAGGAATACGCAGTTCTTGATGAAATCACTGAAAAAGTAAAGGTGCCTGAAAATAATAATCATCAACAACCACAACAATAGCAACCACCACAACAGCAACAGGCACCCCAAACACCTGAAAGTGGTGTTAGAAGATCTACCAGAATTAGTATACCCCCTGAACGATACTCTCCTTCATTATATTATTTATTGTTTACTGATTCTGGTGAACCTGAATGTTATGAAGAAGCAATGTAGGTTGAAAGCAGGAAGAAGTGGGAGGTAGCCATGGAAGAAGAGATGGACCCCTTAATGCATAACTAGAATTGGGACTTAGTCAGGTTGCCTGCAGGTAAAACTACATTGCAGAATAAATGGGTTTACAGGCTGAAGGAAGAAGATGGAGGAAAACAAAGGTACAAAGCTAGACTTGTGGTGAAGGGGTTTGCACAGAAGAAAGGTATTGATTTTGATGAAATATTTTCTCCTATTGTTAAAATGACTTCAATCAATACTATTTTAAGTCTAGTAGCAGTTGAAGATTTGCATATTGAGTAGTTAGATGTAAAGACAACCTTTCTCCACGGGGATTTGGAGGAAGAGATATATATGAAGTAGCCACAAGGATATGAGGTAAAAGGGAAGGAGAAACTAGTCTGCAGGTTGAAGAAGAGCTTGTATGGCTTAAAACAGGCTCCAAGGCAGTGGTATCTAAAATTTGACAAGTTTATGTCTGAACAAGATTATACTAGATGTCACTCTGATCACTGTGTTTATCTGAAAAAGCAAAATGATGGCAGCTATATTATATTGTTATTGTATGTAGATGACATGCTTGTTGCAGGATAGGGTCTAACATGCAGGAAATAAATGTGCTGAAAAGAAAATTGGCAAATTCATTTGCAATGAAGGATTTGGGAGCTGCAAAACAAATCCTTGGTATGAGAATAACTAGAGACAGGAAAAATCGTAAACTAACATTGTCTCCGAATGAGTACATACAAAAGGTGTTGAAAAGATTTAATATGCACAATGCAAAACCAGTTAGTAAACCTTTTGCTAGCCATTTCAAACTTAGTAAGGAAATGTGACCAAAGACCCAAGAAGACATGGATTATATGTCTAAAGTTCCATATGCATCAGCAGTTGGAAGCTTAATGTATGCAATGGTCTGCACAAGGCCTGGTATTTTACATGTAGTGGAAGTTGTAAGCAGGTACATGAACCATCCAGGAAAGGAACATTGGATGGCAGTGAAATGGATTCTCAGATATTTGAAAGTTACCACAAATCAAGCATTATGCTTTGGTGGTTCAAACATTTCTCTACAGGGATATGTTGATGTAGATATGGCAGGTGACAGAGATAACAGGAGGAGCACTACAGGATATGTATTTACTGTAGGTGGAACAGATGTTAGTTGGGTTTCAAAATCCAAGGTGTTGTTGCACTTTCAACAATAGAAGCAGAGTATGTTGCTGCTACAGAGTCTAGTAAAGAAATTATTTTGTTGCAAAGGTTTATGGGTGAATTGGGTAAGGAGCATGATATGGGCATGTTATACAGTGATAGCCAAAGTGCCATTCATCTTGCAAATAACTCATTATTTCATTCTAGGACTAAACACATACAACTTAAGTACCATTTCATACAATCAATGTTGGAAGATTGAGAGTTGAAGCTGCAAAAGATACACACTAGCCAGAATCCTGCAGATATGCTAACAAAAGTTGCAACCAAGGAGAAACTAAGAATATGCTTAGTTTCAATTGGTCTTGAAGGATGACGATGAAGATAAGAAATAGCCAAGTCCAAAGAGGAGTCATTGTCCAACAAATGAAGCAACGATGGAGTTTCTACAATCATTCTTCAAGTGGGAGATTGCTGAGTATGGAGCATGATTGTTTAGAGGTCTTTGTTTCAATCGGATGTATACCCCAAGAAGTTTGTACACCCCTCCACGCTGGGGGGTGCGAGGGGGACTTGTCCCCCTTGCAGGGGTTCAGGGGGTTCAGGGGGGCCGATCCCCTCGGGCTAGGGGGTCCAGGGGCTAGCGGTCCCCCAATAAGGGTTTCGGGGGCAGCGCCCTCGAAGCTAAAAACAGATGTAAAATTGCCTTGTAAAAATATAGTAATTTCTAGTCAATCTGGGTCGTTCATTAGGTAGATGATTTGACGGTAGAACTTATGTTTAGTTTATATTTTTTTTCCCTAGAAGGAAGTCCTTCTCTTTGTATGAGGGCATTGTATTGAGTCTGTGTAATAGATGTGTATTCTCTCAGCAAGAAATAGAGAGGTGAGACTGTGAGAGAAAACAGAGGATATTATAGCGGATCTGCTGTAGGTTGTGTCTCTTCATTTTTCTGGATAATAGAAATGAAGGACTGGATGTTCATGGTGGACGTAACCCAAACTGGGTGAACCATGTATATTTGTGTCTCTCTAGTTTTATGTGTTTTCTTTGTTCATATTTCTACAATATTCTATGTGTTCCATTGCTCTGTAATATATAATTTTCTAATAAGGGCGCTTTCTCCTAATGTTCCTTTGGTAAGTGTTCAAGGAGCCTTCGCTATCGCTGGACTATGAGGAAGGAATTTCGTCGTCTGTTGTTGGTTGGTTACTGGCTATATTGGAGCATTCCCCCAGCTCCTTTCTGGTGTATCTAAGTTCTACATGGTAGAGCAGTTCCTTAACTTTGATGGGGTTTATGATGCCTTGGCCTTTGATGCCAAGGCCCTTAACATGATATCCCTTTTCCTTCATTAGTTTGCATCCAATCCCTGTAGTATGCTTTTCAAAGGAAACAAAGTCATCATCATGAAAATCATATGAAATCAGAGAATCACTTTTTACCTCCAAATGGCTACGTTGCAGCTTTTCCAAGGCCACGTCCTTTGCTTGCAACTAGCGTAGTAATTTTTGGTTTTATTCCTTTGCCTCCTGTAGAAGCCTCCTTAGCTCAACATTCTCTGCTTGGGTGTGGTGGTTGATCTCCTCAAGTTCTTGGCGTCCTACTACTGGGAGTGCCTTTTTCGTTATGTTGGTGGAAATCCTTAATTCATTCTCAGAATTAGACCCCAACTCTATGGGTCCTCCTACCGTGATCCCAAAGGCCGCAAACTTCATCTCATCATCGGAGTCAGACCCCAAGTCAATGGGACTACCCCATCCAACTCCTATAGCGGTTACCTTCTCATCTTCCTATGACTCAAAATCTGGGTTTTGTTGTACGATGGTGATGGCCTTCTGCTTCCCCTTTTTTTCATTCCTCTCAGGTATTAGCTCAAGGTGCAGCTTCCAACAATTCTATTCATCATTCTCACAATTTGTGCAAGATGACTTTGCTCCCCATCTCTTAGCTGTCGCAGTTCTCTTTGAGTGGTCATCTTGTCCATGTCTTCCCCTATTTTCCAGATGGATGGCCTTTACACTGGCCGAGTCAATGGTAGTAGGTTCAAACAATAATAAGGAATGTCTAATGTAGCTATTGAATGACCCAATATACTTAGTTACTACTTCAGGTGAGTCAAGTGCAATGCCTAAATTAAGTGCTTGCTTTCTAAACTCCTCTGTAATACTTTGAACATCTTGACCTTTGCCTTGCCTTAAATACTGCCAATTCATTAATGCTTTCTACTTATATCCCAAGGGATAAAATTGTTCCTTTAATGTAGAAATGAAATCAGGCCATGAGGAAAGAAGGTTACCCACATTCTTACTGCTTTGCAATCTTCTCTCCTACAAAATGAGAGCATTGCTGCTCAGTCGTAGAGAGGCCAGATGAATCTTTGCCTCATCCTCCATGATCTGCTAAATCCTACAGTAGATCTCAATCTGCCTAATTCAATTATTAAGATTTTTTGCATTACTCTCACCATTAAACATGGGAATATGAAATTTGACATCTAATTTAAAGAAAGGTTTCATGTGCGCATCCCTTGAATTCCTATGATGATGGAGATGGGTGGAACAAGAACTTTCACTCATGGAAGGAGAAGGAGGTGGATCTCCTCCGTCATCTCCATGTACCGAACCTTTTCCTTCTGGAGTTCATTTCTCTACACTTTCAAGTTTTTCAAGTCTTGAGAACAGCTTCTCAACATGATCTACCATTGTATAGAAGGTCTTGCAGAAGTTTACTTCCTCTTCAAGACAAGCCTCACCTTCTGCCATGTCTCTCCTTCGATGTGCACACCCTACTTCAGGATCGAAAGGCTCTAGTTCCCCTTTACCTCTTCGGAGCCTATTTCTTGTTAGCATACAAACATGCAATTCACATATAAAAAGACCTACTCTAATACCACTTGATCCAGGGATCTTTTTCTTATAGATGTATTAAAAGAATCACATGTGAAAATTGCGGCTTAACCACATAAATTTAATGTGCACATGAAAGAACAAGAAGAAACACATAAGACATGAAAAGAAGACAACAAGATTTGATAACGGAGTTTGTCTAACTTGGACTACGTTTCCAGGCCCTGCTCGATCAATGGTGAGGCCTTCATTCATTAATTGGCATGAAAAGAAGAAAATACCATCATCAGTTACATAAAAGGAGTCTTATACCCCCTTCTGGAAAATGGCTGAGAAATGGAGAACTCAGATGGAGAAATGGATCACACCACTGCATTTGTGGCATTGAGAGAGGCTAAAAACATATAAGATTTGTCTAATTCAGACCAAATGCACTTTCGCCCCTCCTGCACTGCTTCCACCTTGAACTGCATGCCAAAGATCCTCTCCCCCTGCACTTTTCCATGTCCATCGGGTTTTATAGTCATTGTTTTGTTACCAGAATGCTTAAATCGAGGGTTGGTTTGTTTATTATGGAGATTGTTTGAAAAAAACCCTAAAATAGTTCTTTTTCCATTTGAACCCATAATACATGAGATACACTGAAAAATTCGACCAAAAGCCTTTTAGCCGGAACACAGATTTCATGCAATCGGGTCTATAACCCATTGGGTCTGACATTTATTGCAATTCACTATCGCATGGCGAAATGATAAAAGAAACCCATTACACAGGAAATACAAATAAATCTCGAAAAACATACTTCAAAATATATAAAATCAGGCTTAGAAACCCATCGGGTCCGGTCCCCATATCGCTTGTTCACTGGTCCTTGTCGCGGGGATCCACCGATCACCAATCGTCGAGCACCAATATTCCCGATATTGGCATATCCCAATCATCCTTATCACATCAACATATCGCATTGTTATGGCCCAGGGGTCTGGGTCTTACACCTTGGGTTGTGCCGACCCGATTCACCAATCTGATCGCTCCATCGCCAAAATAGCCATCGCATTGCGATTAATCAAAGATTGCCAATCAAGGGTTCCTCCCACCAACCTTTAATCCGCCCTTTTGACTCCTCCGATTGCAATTTGTCCTATAAGGCTTAAAACCCATTTTTTAGAGAAAATGCCTCCTTCTTCAAAGGAACAAAGGTAGAGTCTTTTGGCGATAACTTCACCATCCGGACTTTGATTGGAGTGCCATTTACCCTGTTGGAATCAAGGCAATGAGAACTTCGATTTGATGTCAAGATACTTGCCTTTCTGCCACTTTAAACTTGAGCTTTTCCATGCCATTGTGTTTGATGATCCACCTGGATCAATCCTCCCCACTAAAGAGCTTTTGGACCCCAAAAGCATTAGCACGTTGTCTCAATCCACACTTTCAATCACCTACACATGAAACTGGTACATTCTTGCAATCATGCACACCACACATGACTCAATAACCCCTCATTTCCAAGAGTTCATAGCACATGCTCATTGGCTAAGGATTACATAAAAAGTAATTAATGCCTCAAATACTAATAAGGAAAGGCCAAAATATCATCGTTGCGTCTTTGAAGTGATGGGAAACACACCATCATTTTTACATTTACTTGCAACGTATGATTTACAATGGTGGACATGACAAGCTACTACCCCCAAAAAAACCAAGTTAATAAAGCAGACTACCATGAATGGGGTGGATTTATTTGCTTAACATGTTCACCTTTCAACTCCTCTAGTGATGTTTCCAGAGCATGGAGTATCGAACACGAGGTTTTTTGGTGTCCCTCTTGGTTGCAAAGACTACAATGATTATTTCTCCTCCAAACTTTCAGGTCTACCTTGGGGAGCTTTCCCCTGGTGTTCCTTTGATAAGTGTTCAAGGAGCCTTCGCTATCGTTAGACTGTGAGGAAGTAATTTTGTCATCTGTCATTGGTTGGGTACTGGCTATATTGGAGCTTTCCCCCAACTCCTTTCTGGTGTATCCGAGTTCTGCATGGCGTGGAAATTCCTTGACTTTGATGGGGTTTATGATGCCTTGGCCTTTGATGCTGAGGCCCTTGCCAAGATATCCAATTTCCATCATTAGTTTGGATCCAATCCCTGTCGTATTTTTTTCAAAGGCAACAAATTCATCATCATGAAAATCTTATGAAATCAGAGAATCACTTTTTACCTCCAGATGGCTATGTTGCAGCTTTTCCAAGGCCGCATCCTTGGCTTGCAACTGGCGTAGTAATTTTTGGTTTTCTTCCCTTGCTTCCTGTAGAAGCCTCCTTAGCTCAGAATTCTCTACCTAGGTGTGGTGGTTGATCTCCTCAAGTTCTTGATGTCCTACTGCGGGGAGTGCCATTTTCGTTATGTTGGTGGAAATCCTTGATTCATTGTCGGAATCAGACCCCAACTCTATGGGTCCTCCTGTCGCCATCCCAAAGGACACAAAATTCATCTTGTTGCCGGAGTCAGACTCCAAGTCAATGGGCCTACCCCGTGCAAATCCTGTAGCAGTGACCTTCTCATCTTCCTCTGACTCGTAATCTAGGTTTTGTTGTACGGTGTCGATGGCCTTCTATTTCCCCTTTCTGTCATTCCTCTCAGGTCTCAGCTTAGGGTGAAACTTCCATAAATTCTCTTCGTCATGCCCCTCTTTCTCACAATGTGTGCAAGAGGGCTTTGCTCCCCTTCTCTCGATTGCCACGGTTCTCTTTGAGTGGTCATCTTGTCCATGTGTTCCCCTTTTTTCTAGATGGATGACCTTTACACTGGCCGAGTCAATAGTAGTAGGTTCAAACAATAATAAGGAATGTCTAATGTAGCTATGTAATGACCCAATATACTTGGTTACTACTTTAGGTGAGTCAAGTGCAATGCCTAAATTAAGTGCTTGCTTTCTAAACTCCTCTGTAAAACTTTGAACATCCTGACCTTTGCCTTGCCTTAAATACTACCTATTCATTAATGATTTCTGCTTGTAACCCAAGGGATAAAATTGTTCCTTTAATGCACAAATGAAATTAGACCATGAGGAAAGAAGGTTACCCACATTCTTACTACTTTGCAATCTTCTCTCCCACCAGACGAAAGTAGTGTTTCTCAGCCATAGAGAGGCCACCTAAATCTTTGCCTCATCCTCCACAATCTACTAAATCCTGCAATAGATCTCAATTTACCTAATCCAATTATTAAGATTTTCTGCATTACTTTCACCATTCTTATGATGATGGTGATGGGAGGAAGAAGAACTTTCACTTGTGGAAGGAGAATGAGGTGGATCTCCTCCATCATCTCCGTGTACCGAACCTTGTCCTTTTGGAGTTCTTTTCTCTGCACTTTCAAGTTTTTCAAGTCTTGAGAACAACTTCTCAACATGATCTACCATTGTATAGAAGGTCTTGTGGAAGTTTACTTCCTCTTCAAGACGAGCCTCGTCTTCTACCATGTCTCTCCTTTGATGTGCATGCCCTACTTCAGGATCGAAAGGCTCTAGTTCCCCTTCACCTATTTGGAGCTTGTTTCTTGTTAGCATACAAACATGAAATTCACATCTAAAAAGACCTGCTCTGATACCACTTGATCCAACGATATTTTTCTTATAGATTTATTAAAATAATCACATGTGAAAATTGCATCTTAACCACATAAATTTAATGTGCACATGAAAGAAGAAGAAGAAACACATAAGGCATGAAAAGAAGACAACAAGACTTGATAACAGAGTTCGTCCAACTTGGACTATGTCTTTGGGCCCTGCTCGATCAATGGGGAGGCCTTCAATCATTAAATGGCATGAAAAGAAGAAAATATCATCATCAGTTACATAAAAGGAGTCTTATACCCCCCCCCTTATGGAAAATGGATGAGAAATGGTGAACTCAGATGAAGAAATGGATCACACCACTGTGTCTGTGGCATAGAGAGGAGCTGAAAACATATAAGATTTGTCCAATTCAGACCAAATGCACTTTCAGCCCTCCTGTACTGCTTCCACCTTGAACTGCGTGCCAAAAGTCCTCTCCCCCCTTATAGTCATTGTTTTGTTACTAGAATGCTTAAATCAGGGGTTGGTTTGTTTATTATGGAGTTTGTTTGAACAAAACCCTGAAATAGCTCTTTTTCTATTCGAACCCATAATACATGGGATACACTGAAAAATCCAACCGAAAGCCTTTTAGCCAAAAATTAGATTTCATGCAGTCGAGTCTATAACCCATTGAGTCTGGCATTTATCACAACTCTATCACATGGCGAAATGATAAAAGAAACCTAGTACATAGGAAATACAAAGAAATCCAGAAAAACAAACTTGAAAATATATGAAATCGGGCTTATAAACCCATCGGGTCCAATACCTATATTGTAATCGCATATCGCTTGTTCACTGGTCCTTGTCATGGGGATCGTCGATCCCCAATTATCGATACCGCCAGTATCAACATATCACCATCAACCCTATCGCATCGGGGTATCGCATCGCTACGGCCTAGGGCTCCGGGTCTTATACCTTGGGTTGTGCCGATCTAATCTGCCAATCTAATCACTCCATCGCTGAAATCGTCATCACCTGCCTTAAGTCACCGATATTGCTGATCACTTGCCCCAATTGCAATTAATCAGAGATCACTGATCAGGGGTTCCTCTAACTAGCCTTTAATCCGCCCTTTTGACTCCTCCGATTGTGATTTGTCCAATAAGGCTTAAAACCCATTTTTTAGAGAAAATGCCTCCTTTTTCAAAGGAACAAAGGTAGAGTCTTTTGGCGATAACTTCATCATCTATACTCGAATTGGAGTGCCATTCACATTGTTGGAATGAGGGTGATGAGCACTTCGATCTGATGTCAAGATACTTGCCTTTTTTCCACTTTAAATTTTGAGCTTTTCCATACCATTGTGTCTGAAGATCCACCTGGATCAATCCTCCCCACTAAAGATCTTTTGGACCCCAAAAGCATTAGCACGCTATATCAATCCACACTTTCAATCACTTGTATATGAATCCAGTATATTCTTACAATCATGCACACCACACATGACTCAACAACCCCTCCTTGCCAAGAGTTCATAGCACACACTCATTAGCTAAGGATTACATAAAAAGTAATTAATGCCTCAAATACTAATAAGGAAAGGCCAAAATATCATTGTTACATCTTTGAAGTGATGGGAAACACACCATCATTTTTACATTTACTTGCAACGTATGATTTACAATGGTGGCCATGACAAGCTACTACCCCCAAAAAAGCCAACTTAATAAAGCAGACCACCGTGAATGCGGTGGATTTATTTGTTGAACATGTTCACCTTTTGGCTCCTCTAGCGATGTTTCCAGAGCATGGAGTATCAGACATGAGGTTTGTTGGTGCCCCTCTTGGTTGCAATGACTACAATGATTCTTTCTCCTCCAGACTTTTGAGGCTACCTTGGGGCACTTTCCCCTAGTGTTCCTTTGATAAGTGTTTAGGGAGCCTTCGCGATCATTGGACTGTGAGGAAGGAATTTCATCATCTGTCATTGGTTGGTTACTGGCTATATTGGAGCTTTCCCCCAACTCCTTTCTGGTGTATCCATGTTCTGCATGGCATGACAATTCCTTGACTTTGATGGGGTTTATGATGCCTTAACCTTTGATACCGAGGCCCTTGCCTTGATATCCCATTTCCTTCATTAGTTTGGATCCAATCCCTGTAGTATGTTTTTCAAAGCTAGAAAATTCATCATCATGAAAATCATATGAAATCGGAGAATCACTTTTTACCTCCAAATGGCTACGTTGCAGCTTTTCCAAGGTTGCATCCTTGGCTTGCAACTGGCATAGTAATTGTTTGTTTTCTTCCCTTGCCTCCTGTAGAGGCCTCCTTAGCTCAGCATTCTCTGCTTGGGCATGGTGGTTGATCTCCTCAAGTTCTTGGCATCTTGCTATGGGGAGTGCCCTTTTCATTATGTTGGTGGAAATCCTTGATTCATTACCGGAATCATACCCCAACTCTATGGGTCCTCCTGCCATGATCCCAAAGGTAGGAAACTTCGTCTCGTCACTGGAGGTAGACCCTAAGTCAATGGGCCTACCCCATTCAAATCCTATAGTGGTGACCTTCTCGTCTTCCTTTGACTCGAAATCTGGGTTTTGTTGCACGGTGGTGATGACCTTCTACTTCCCCTTTTTGTCATTCCTCTCAGGTCTCAGCTCAGGGTACAACTTCCAACGATTCTCTTCATCATGCCCCTCTTTCTCACAATGTGTGTAAGAGGGCTTTACTCCCCTTCTCTTTGTTGTCATGGTTCTCTTTGAGTGGTCATCTTGTCCATGTGTTCCCTTGTTTTCTAGATGGATGGCCTTTACTCTGGCCGAGTCAATGGTAGTAGGTTCAAACAATAATAAGGAATGTCTAATGTAGCTATGTAATGACCTAATATACTTGGTTACTACTTCAGGTGAGTCAAGTGCATGCCTAAATTAAGTGCTTGCTTTCTACACTCCTCTATAAAACTTTGAACATCCTAACCTTTGCCTTGCCATAAATACTGCCAATTCATTAATGCTTTCTGCTTGTAACCCAAGGGATAAAATTGTTCCTTTAATGCAGAAATGAAATCAGGCCATGACGAAAGAAGGCTACCCACATTCTTAGTGCTTTGCAATCTGCTCTCCCACCAGACGAGAGTGGTGCTGCTCAGTCATAGAGGTCAGCTGAATCTTTGCCTCATCCTCTACAATCTACTAAATCCTGCATTAGATCTCAATCTGCCTAATCCAATTATTAATCTTTTATGCATTACTTTAACCATGAAACATGGGAAGATCAAATTTGAAATCTAATTTAAATAAAGGTTTCTTGTGTGAATCCCTTGAATTCCTATGATGATGGTGATGGGAGGAATAAGAACTTTCACTCATGGAAGGAGAAGGAGGTGGATCTCCTCCATCATCTCCGTGTACCGAACCTTGTCCTTCTGGAGTTCTTTTCTCTACACTTTCAAGTTTTTCAAGTCTTGAAAATAGCTTTTCAACATGATATGCCATTGTATAGAAGGTCTTGCAGAGGTTTACTTCCTCTTCAAAATGAGCTTCGTCTTCTGCCATGTCTCTCCTTCGATGTGCACGCCCTACTTCGGGATCGAAAGGCTCTAGTTCCCCTTCACCTCTTCGGAGCTTGTTTCTTGCTAGCTTACAAACATGCAATTCACATCTAAAAATACTTGCTCTGATACCACTTGATCCAGGGATCTTCTGCTTATAGATGTATTTAAAGAATCACATGTGAAATTGCAGCTTAACCACATAAATTTAATGTGAACATGAAAGAAGAAGAACAAACACATAAGGCATGAAAAGAAGACAACAAGACTTGATAATGGAGTTCGTCCAACTTGGACTATGTCTTCGGACCTTGCTCGATTAATGGGGAGGCCTTCATTCATTAAATGGCATGAAAAGAAGAAAATACCATCATCTGTTACATGAAAAGGAGTCTTATACCCCCCCTTCTAGAAAATGGCTGAGAAACGAAAAATTCAGATGGAGAAATGGATCACACCACTTCGTTCGTGGTGTCGAGAGGGGCTGAAAACATATAAGATTTGTCCAATTTAGACCAAATACACTTTCGCCCCTCCTGCACTGCTTCCACCTTGAACTGCGTGCCAAAAATCCTCTGCCCCCAAACTTTTCCATCTCCATCGGGTTTTATAGTCATTGTTTTGTTACCAGAATGCTTAAATTAGGGGTTGGTTTGTTTATTATGGAGACTGTTCAAACGAAACCCCAAAATAGCTCTTTTTCCATTTGAACCCATAATACACGGGATACACTGAAAAATCCAACCGAAAGCCTTTTAGCTGGAACTCAAATTTCATGCAATCGGGTCTATAACCCATCGGGTCCGACATTTATCGCAATTCACTATCAGAAGGCGAAATGATCAAAAATACCCATTACATAGGAAATACAAAGAAATCGTGAAAAACCAGACTTCAAAATATATGAAATAGAGCTTATAAACCCATTGGGTTTGGTCCCCATATCGCTTGTTCACTGGTCCTTGTCACGGGGATCCTCTGATCTGTTAGCGCTCAAATCTACCTTAGGCTAAAATAAGGTAAAACTAGAGGCTACATCAAACCATGCTCAGCCTCGTAGCTAGCCCTACGAGGACAGGAGAGGGCTCTCTCTGAGTCAATCTCGGCAAAAGATGATCAATGAGGTCGAGATGACTAAATTGATGACTAATTTTAGGCTAGGTATGAAGTACAAGTACTTTGAGATTGATTTTTTGAGGTTTTTTTGAATTCAAGGGAAAGGCAATTTTGGGTGCGGGGATGAGGCACAACTTTTGCAGAGGTCTACTTGGGGCAAGATAGGCGATTTTTTTGATGCCTTTAAAGTGATTGAATGGATAGATATGACTGGTGAGAGGTTAAGGAGAGCAAGAAACTTTCAAGGATTCTCCTTAAACAGATGAAAACATGGAAAATTAAACAAATTTAAAGGCAGAGCATAGCAAATTTATGGATTCTACCTTAACACTTCATTTGTTCAATTGCAAAAGATTAAAGAAGGAAATCGGTACACATAAATAACTTACAAGTACTGAAATAAACACACCATCAACACATAAAGTCACATGAATCCCAAATAGTGCTACAAAACCCTGGTCTTTCCTTTGCCAAAAATGCAGATCAAATATGTACAATAGAGTCTCAAGCTATTCCCAAGAGTCCAACCCTGAAAATGACTAATAAAATACATAATGTAGGCAAGCCAACACATTCCCTTGCCTCTAGGGGTCGAGCTCATCATCCTAGGAGCTATTTCAACCAATTCTAAACAAAGCACTACAATCTAGGCAGTCAAAACAACTTGCCTCTATAAGCTAGGAAACCAATTCATTCATTAAATTTTTGCTATTTTATGAACGAATCATCTAGAATAGGTAAATAAGTGTCAAATCAACATAATGTTTCATTAATTACATCAAGAGGGGTGAAAAATCATATCACAATTCAAAACTGGTCAAACTGGCTTCATTTGCTGAGCTGAGGCTGAAAATTGTGCCAAAAAAACCTGTGCGCTGCACGCTTGAGCCCTGTGCGCCGCACGCCTTTCCACCTGTTTTTGGGGCACTTCTCGGCATCCAAATTGAGCTCCGGTTGGCTTTTCGGAAAGCCCTGGATGTCTACTTTCTAACCCAAGTGGAATTTTCCAATTTGGTGTCCATTTGACCGTCCAAAAGTGAATTCTCCCGGAAGTACTTCCTGCTGGTGCAAAAAGTGGCAGAAAGGTGATATTCATGATGTTTTTGAGCCTTTTGGTCACCCAGAACTTGATGAAATGCTTTGGCAATGGCTGAGCATGTATAATTCATCATGACAAATCCAAAACTACAATCCATTTGTGATTTGGACCTCCCCATCTAATGGGTCGCGCGGGCGTTGAGCCAAAAAACTTGTTTTGCAAGCCAAAAATTTCAAAATGACAAAATTTTCTCCGAATTTGCTCAAATTCGGAGTGAAGACCCTCTATCATGTGTTGTGCCCTGCCAATGAAGCCTCAGCCAAAATTTGGAGTGGATCAGGATTTTTCCGTCGCTTTAGCGCTTTGCTCAAATGCCTCTTTAGCATCTTCATTTTCGCTTTGCAAACATGCATGCGAGCCCAATAGTGAGTTTTCATATGACGAAGCATGTCTTTCTCTCTGTTTTCTTTCGCCAACAACTTCTCCAAATGAGTGTTTATTCGGATGAGCATTGGTTCTCAATCAATAGGTGTCAAATCACCGGGTCTCCTTCGGGCCAATTCTCGGTCTTCTCGGATCTTCCGCAGCTCATAAAGTGTATGCTCATCTTCCAACTATTTGTTGCGCTGCTCCAAGTAGTTAATCACCCACTTATCCATCTGCAATTTCTTTTGCAGCGACTCATTCTCGGCCCTTTTCTCTCGGATGATCTCCTTTAGCTCCGAGTTAGGAAAGCTAGCATCAACATCAATGATATCCATGTCCTGACCTCCTGAAGGACCCTCATCAACCATGGGTCTCTTGCCCCTATCTTGAATCTGTACCTGTGCTGAAGACGGAGGCGAGACCCCTTCCACATGATGTGGAGATAATACTCGCTGTGCTGATGATGTCAACGAGACCCCTTCCACCTCGGGTGGAGATAGTACTCGTCGTACAGATGCAAATAAGGCCCTGTGGCCTCGCTGATATGTCACATATGCTGGAGCATCGACATGCTCAGTCTCAGGAATGTCAAACTACTGTGAAGGCCCTCCCTCATCATGAACTATCTCTGGAGGAGGCTGTAGTGCGGAAAAGTAATCACGGGAGATGAAATCCTCCCAAGTAATACCCTGCTGTGCCAAATGATGCATCACTATGATTTTGATCAATGCATAGTGATATATGCTCCTATGTTGATGTGTTGGGCTCTTCCTTTGTACTAAAGGTACCATTCTCTCTATGTTGCGACACATGAAAAACGGAATGTTCATCATACGTGCCCTTGTGAAATGCATCAACAAACGGACATGGTACGCATAGAGATGCGAGAATCTGCCCTCGCAACTGAAATACTGAATAATGAGTTTCATCAATGGTGCAAACTCATCTTTCAGGAATCTGAAAGGAAAAGCTGTGCTCAAGTGTCTCATATATCCGGGCTTGATATATGGCTCATAGTAAAATCTATCTAGCAGCCAGCGTTTACTCCATTCCTCCCCTACATTTGGTATCTCGGTGGCCTGAGCAATAGTCTTGGGTGACAAAGTGAAATTCACTCCGGCAAGGTTTACACGACCATCCTGTAAATTTAGAACAAATAAACGGACTAGTTCCCAATGATGCTAAGTTTGTGAGATCATCTCACAATATTGGAAACATGATTGGCGCCGAAAACAATCCATTGCAAGTGGGCAAGCTTGCAATTGAGCCAAAGAAGTAG
This sequence comes from Pinus taeda, assembly GCA_000404065.3. Taxonomy (NCBI): domain Eukaryota; kingdom Viridiplantae; phylum Streptophyta; class Pinopsida; order Pinales; family Pinaceae; genus Pinus; species Pinus taeda. Next base: position 44,287 of record APFE031685975.1, read on the forward strand.
GCTCCTCCCTAACATGCTGACCAATTTTGCCACCTTTGTGATACCTCCGTGGCACATTTGGCACATTTACCTCCGGTGTAGAATCACTGTCATACTCCTGCTCATATACTGACTCGGTCTCTCACATGTTCTTTAGAAACAAGATAGCTGGAATATATATATGCTGATATACAACTGTGTGCAAAATTGACTGTAGACTTTTTCTTTTGCTCAAAAATGTTGTGACCAAGGGGACACAAATGTACAAGGGAATTATTAGGAAAGGGAAAACATTAGGGAAATGGGGAACATGGAAACAAAACAAGGAATTTAGAGAAGGGAAGGGACATAGAAATCTTGGATTTTTAGGGTTTTTAGGGTTTTGGGATGAGGTAGGGATCATGTGTTTGTAATAGAAGTGAGGGATTAGGATTTGAGGGAGGATAGTGTAGGGTTTATAAGGGAATTATTGGGGAAAATAATGGTGAATATAGGGGATGGGAAACAAAAGGAAGTAGGAAAAAATGATAACCTTGGTAACATTTAGTTTTTGAAACCCTTCAGCAATTTTTGCATTCAAATTCTTACAGCAATTTAATGGACAAAGGAGGGTTTTTCCACTTGGTTTTCTAGGGCAAACATATCATAATCCTTTACATTAACCATTCAAAACCAAGAATAAGCCATGGATATAAGCCTACCTGTGAATTTGTGCTTGAGAGGAGACATTTTGGTGTTTTTCCGGACCAAGTTTGGGCCTAAACCCCAGTGCACCGCGCGCCTCACCCAACGTGCCGCGCGCCTCTGATGCGCCGTGCGCAATTCTCCACTGCGCTTTGTTGCCTGATGCGCCGCGTGCCCCTGATGCACCGCGCGCCCAACCTGATGCGCCGCGCGCCCTGGAAATGCTCCAATTTGCATACAAATTCACAAGATCACTTTGGAACGATGCTCTTCACTCTTGGAATGTGGAATGGGTTGCAAATGATGTGAAATATATTCATATAGACTCCCTTTTGATTTTTTCTTGGTCCATAACCCATTTTCTTATGTTTTGTCGTTGACACTTTTTTGGAATTAGTAGACTCTGACCTTTTTGGTTTCCTTCTTAACTTTAGTTGAAATAATGATTTTCTTTAATAATTTTTTGCAGGGATAACTGTGATATGCTCTGGCAAAGGAGACCAAGGCTGCGCTTGGACGTTTCAAGGATTGAAGTTTTTGAATTTTTTTTACAAAAATGAGATGACAACTTATCTTCAAAACAGAGTTTTGAAGAGAAGTCATACTTTATCTGTACAATTATGAAAATTATTGAAGTGACTATCTATCAAAGACATCCCTCTGGCCTGCTAGTCTTCTAAGACTTTTCAAAACAAAATTGACTCAACCCTAGACTTAAGACCTAAAAATTTAAAACATGATTGTAAATGACCTTTGAAGCTTTATGACTAGACCTGAACCAGCAGTGCCATGCACGAGGGGAATGAGTGACACAAACCATTCCGTCAAAGTTATGGCATGCCTAACGAAATGCAACTGATCAAAACTGATGGGACACCTAAACATGAAATGCAGAAAGAGCTTTGATCTCTGACGGAGGGATAACTAGACCGACTCTAACACGATCACTGATTGTTGATCGCCAATCACTAATATTGGAATATTTCCATCAACCCTATCACATCATCATATCGCATCACTACGGCCCAAGGGTCCAGGTCGTATACCTTGGGTTGTGCCAACCCGATCCACCGATCTGATCGCTCCATTGCAATCGGAGATCACTGATCGTGGGTTCCTCCCACTGGCCTTTAATCCACCCTTTTGACTCTTCCAATTTCAATTTGTCCTATAAGGCCTAAAACCCATTTTTAAGTGAAAATGCCTCCTTTTTCAAAGGAACAAAGGTAGAGTCTTTTGGCGATAACTTCATCATCCGGATTCAGATTGGAGTGTCGTTTGCACCGTTGGAATCAAGGCGATGAGCACTTCGATTTGATGTCAGGATACTTGCCTTTTTGCCACTGTAAATTTTGAGCTTTTCCATGCCATTGTGTCTGAAGATCCACCTAGATCAACTGGTAAGGAACCCTCTCTTTCACATCTAAGGGTATTTGGATGTGATGCATATGTACATGTTCCAAAGGAGAAACGAACCAAGTTGGATAGTAAATCTGAAAAGTGCATCTTTATTGGGGTATAAGGATGGTTTGAAGGGTTATAATATTTGGAACCTAGTAACAAGGAAGGTTGTGTACAACCGAGATTTGTTGTTCAGAGAGGTGAAAGATGTTATTAAACATGAATTCCAACCAAAGGAACCTGAGAAGATAAAGTTTGAGGTAGAACAGATGGATGTGAAGACAACATTTCTTTACGGGGATCTGGAAGAGGGGATCTACATGAAGAAACTTGAAGGCTTTGCAAAGAAGTCTTTGTATGGGTTAAAAAAGTCACCAAGGATGTGGTATCAAGAATTTGATACATTTATACAAGGACTTAGCTCCTCCAGAAGCAAAGTAGATCACTGTTTGTATTTTAAATTAATTGGTGGTCGTGTTATTTATCTGGTCTTGTATGTGGATGATATGTTGTTGGTTGGAAATAACAAAGAAATTATCTAGGATTTGAAGAACCATTTATCCTCCAAATTCAACATGAAAATCTTGGTGCTGCAAACTATATTTTGGGCATGGAAATTAAAAGAGATCAGACAAAGAGGAAGATCTGGTTAAACTAGAGGAAGTATGTCGAGACAATATTGCAGAGTTTTAATATGCAGGATAGTAAAACGGTGAAGGTTCCTATTCCTATAGATGTAAAGTTATCTATTGAACAGTGTCCCAAGACACAAGATGATCTAATAATCACCCTATGAGTGACATCAGTTGAAGTTTTATTAAACAAAAGGTATTACAGACTCATGTGTTGGTGTGTGTTCTGTGTTATTTAAGCAACGGATTGATCAGATTGCCAATATACAGACATTTAAATGGAAAGACAATAGAGAAATATAGTAAGAAACCATAAAGACACAAGTAATTTTAATAAGGAGTTCACCCTATTCTCCAGGGCTACGTCTCCGGTCCAACTTTCAGTGGTGGCCTTGTTTTATTGTGTCTTCAAACAGAGAATTACAATGCAGAGACTCATTGTGAGTTCTCCTGAAGTAGGTTTTACTTGGTAGGGTGGTTCTTGGATTCCCCAAGCCACTAGAGTACACAGTCTCTTCTTCCCACCAGCTCTGTGACCTTCTGGTCTACAGTGGTAAGAGCCCAACGTGGTGCTCAGGCCAGACAGATCCCTCTATGGGGTGGCTCGAATCTCTCAAGCTCGGTGGTGCTCGATGATGCCGCTACGTCAACTCGGCCCTCTATCTCTTCCTACTTTTCTCTTGCTTTACTGCCTTCTTCTCTATGAATTTCGTACTCCCCTCGGGATTCTGGTATTTTCCCCTTCGTCTCTCAGACCTCACTCCGACTTAACTGTGTATTCTGTCTCTATTCATGGCTTTTAGCCATTCGTTTCCATGCCTGTTCGGTTCCTCTTCTGCCTCTGTCGATTCACCTTCTGCAATTGTGCTTGGAGTTCCCTATTTGGTGTCAGCATGAACGCTCAGGGAGTGGCCACGTGTCCTCATCTAAACAGTGCTAGCCTGCTCGTTAGTTTGTTTCTTTGGTTACGTCGTGGATGCGTTCTTCCTCCACCATGGAGGTCAAATGGATTCTAAATCCCTTTAGAATGTGGCTTAATTCCCTGTCGATTCGGCTTCCTCCATTGAGTGCAATCTCAGCCATCTGATCTGGGCTCCTCCAGTTCCAATGTCATACACACATCCTACGCGGTTGACTTGCTCGAACAATAGTGCATGCTTAACGACGGTTTTCTCTTAACTTCACTGCCATTTGTCGATCATTGAGTGGGATCGCTCTGCTCTTCTCCAAAACTGTTTACTATTTGAGGGTGCCTCGATCAATACCGCCGGTTTCTAGAGTGCGGGTCCCGCCTTCATCCTTTCAGTGCTTTTTGTTTCTCCACCCATGGTTCTCTGGCTCCCAACGCGACCGAGTGCTTAAGGCTCCTCCATTTCGGCCCTGTTCGCTTAGCGATGCATGATTAGCGCTAGGTCACGCATCAAAAATCACCTCCTTTTCTCGATCTGGGGCTCCTAGGGGCTACTTTGACCTCCTGCATAGTCTCCATGGGCCTCAGTTAGTGCACTTTGGCTGAGATCCTCGTTGTTCCACGCTAGCTGCCATTGCCATTGGTTCAAGGTGTTTTTGATCATTGTTTTTGGAATTTTTAGAGATTTGTCCTGACCTGATACAGTCATGGTTCTTTGCCAGTCTTTAATGGATCCAATTCGGATCATAGCCTTCCCATTGAAAGAGCTTTTGGACCACCAAAAGTTGGTTTTCAAGCATCAACTAAGTGAGGAAACTGTTGTCTCACTTGCCCAATCTCAATCCACTTCACACTGCTCGGCTTCGAACCTTTAAGCCCAATCTTGAGGTATTCTGCTTGTCCATTGTGCGTCGTTCTTACCTTCTTGTCCAATACTGTGTCTTCCTATAATCCATTAAGATATTCAGGTAGAAGGTCATCAACAAAAGGTAATTGACTCTGCTCTTCGGGGTCCTCAATTATTGAAGGTTCAAACAACCTCAAGCAATCTGTGTTTACGGCTAAGTAGATGTGCATGTAAGTTGGTAGATCAAGGTGAAAAGCATTTTCACCAATCTTCTCAAGTATCCTAAAGGGTCCATACCTAATAGGTCTTAGCTTTTTACTTTCATCTTGCATCCTGTCCTTGCTAATATACAGCCAGACTTGGTCTCCAACTTGAAAACTATGCTCCATCTGATGCTTATTGTGCCCAGCCTTGTACTTGGCATGGCTCTTTTCTAGCTATTCTTGTACTACCTAGTGGATCTCCTGGATCTGTTCAATGAACCTAGTTGCCTTGTCCACATCACTGTGTCTATCAACCATGGTACCTTTACCAAAGACAAAATCCAAAGGAGACCTTGGTATGAAACCAAGACAGGTCTCAAAAGGAGATATCTGTGTAGAAGAGTGTTTGGCTCTATTGTAAGCATGTTGCACATAACACAAGTGTTCATCCCAAATCTTAGGGTGTTTGCTGCAATATCCTCTCAGTAACTGGATCATTGTCCTGTTAACTACTTCTATCTGGCCATCTGTTTGTGGATGAAAAGCTGTGCTTTTCTTTAATTTGGTGTCCATTAGTTCCCACAGACTTGACCAAAACTTCCCCACAAATCGGGTGTCTCGATCAGATACAATAGAAGTGGGTAATCCAAAATGAACCCATACATGTTCAAAGAAAAATTTTTCAGTTTGTTCAGCTGGAATCTGTTTACTATAGGGTATCAAAATACACATTTTGCTGAACCTATCCTTAAAGCGCTAATCGCACATCAAAATCGCCTCCTTTTCCCGATCCGGGGCTCCGATGGGCTGTTTTGACCTCCTGCGCAGTCTCCATGGGCCTCAGGCAGCACGCTTTGACCGAGGTCCTTGTCATTCCACGTCGGCCTCCATTGCCACTGGTTCAAGGCGTTTTTGATCGTTGTTTTGGAATTTTTCAAGGATTTGTTCAACTCAATACAATTAAGGTTTCTTTTACAGTCGTTCATGGATCCAATTCAAATCAGAAATAAAAGGCATGTAGTTACTAGCAGAATCAAACATATGTGCAAAGACATATGTATGAATAGCCACAACCTACCCATACATAATCTAATAATGTAATCAACCATAACTAGCTTGAGAGCTTAGCCAACGCCTTAATGTATTAAACCTTGATAGATGGAAGATAATATAAACCATTAAGCTTGAGAATAAACCTTTAACTTAAGAAATAATAGATGCATTCACACCATATAAAATACAATAGTATAGAGAATAACCCTTAAAGTAGGGTTACACCATCAAATAATCCCTATAGAATGGATCACTCCAAAAGCTCTGGTTGCTATCAAAATCAACATTCAACATTAAACATATCTCTGATACATTGATACTCATGTATTTATACTTTCTCATGAGTATTCCAAGGGTTCTATTCCAACTATACCATTTCATTTAAATATAATGGGTATATTTCATGATTATGATCACATTACATTAACTGTTCCCTTGAGTACCTCTAAGCTAGGTACCTCATATTGTCCACCCTAGGAACATTACACTCAAAATATCACTTGACAATCTCCCTAGTGCTTATTCAACCATTTATAACCTTCATATTTATCCATACACAACACATGGGAAGGAATTTCCTTTTTTTAATCAACAATGCCTCAAGATCCCCCCCTTTAGTACCAGTGTAGGAAAGAATGTTATAGTCCATGATATCAATACAAGTAGGGAGGCCATTTGATATTCATGTAGAGATATATGATTTCTTGAGTCCAACAATAACATGGTATCAAACATGCTTATATCATATGGCATTCCTTTTTTAATCACAAACATATGTATTCACATGCCTTGGTTATGCTCTCATAACTAGGTCAACACAAGCATTATATTTCATGTACATGTCAAAGTGTTTCAACAATTTTACATGTCGAAGGATTCTTTCCTTAACTATACCCCACATGGGTATTGATTGCATTTATGCAATAATATATAATCAATTAAACACTTATGATATCTAGCATGTTTGAAGGAACCATTTCCTAAATTCCTGCATTTTTATGTGTTATATTGGCGTAGTTCAACATACCCTATGGATGCATCAAAATATTTGATGTTACATGTTCAAGTGGAACCTCATGGGAGTTTGCATCATCCCTTCATCAAACTCTTGACAAGCATATTCTCATCCTTATTTATTGAGATTTACATGACTAACAACAACCTAATTAGTTATCAAGCCACACTTATGAAATATGTAACGACATATATGCTTATGCATGTCTATATGCCCATTACTACACATTTAACCCTCAACATGCACATGCATTCCAGCATGTTTAACGTGTTTCATTCATTCACTTTCTTATGCATCAATTATTTTTCTATAATCACATTTCTCAAACTATACAAAATTAAAATGCATAACCCAATAGGACTTCAATAAAACTTCCTTCCAATCATCTACACTTTTCAAGGGTTTACATAGTTCATAATCAATCCATTTCATGGGTGTAATTCTAGTCACTCACAATTAATTTAGTTGTTATTTTCTTAGCCGCAAAAAAATACAAAATTTATTGAACCATGCATGTTTACTAATTTTTACAACATGGAGCTTAAAAACAAAATGAAAAGCTACAAAGAAAAACTTCCTTTATGGTCAATTGTAATGCTAGGCATGCCCAACTATTGGTGTCACTCAGTTCCTTTGAAATTGTAGCTTTCAAGTTATTGTGGGATGCTTTAAGATTTCATTTGATCCTTATCAACTTGCTCTACCTTTCTTGTGTGGTCCTAACAAAGCTTAACATTGGCTTCAACATTAGTTGCTTCCTAAACAAGGTGAAGGTCACCATTCACTTCCCATTCTTTACACATAAGTTATTGGTTCATATTTGAACTATCATGATTACCACCACATAGTTGGCCTTCAACGATGCATTTACAAGAGATCATGACATCAATCATGATTTGCAACCTTTTTGATACACATATTCCACTAAAATGTTCATCCATCACATGCAAGCATGTCATGTTATCTTCTTGGTAAATTTCCTATACTAAATATTTTTATCATGTTACACTATATGGCTAGCCAAAAGAAGCAAATGCTACATCTACGTATCTTATTTACAATTTAGAATATTGTATTTAAATTATAGACAAATGAATTGCATACATTTCTTGCAAAGGGAATCAACAACCTTTGCTCATTTTTTCTTTTTTCATGCTTAACCTTTAAGTCAAATTTGATGGGTGCACCTAACCATGTGCATTCCAACATTCAATATGTTAGTGGAAAAGCCTCTTACATGACCTTGGTCTTGCCCAACCAATCAATGTTCCTCCACATCACAATACAAGCACCATATATATGCATTGGTCTATGGTCAATGTTGTATATGGTAATGATCATATTCATAATAGATCTCTTTCCCCAAATATAGGATCACCAATACAAATGGGGCCAAAATGCGACGGCTATTCGTTGGATATGCGACTTATTTGCATCAGCTATCCGACACATTGGAGCTGAGAAACTCATTGTTGGAATTGTGTTGAATAGTTGACACTTTATTAAACATAGGATATTTGATGGTACATACATCAATTATCTGACAAAAAAGGACAAAATTGCCATTAAAAATCTGATGCTTTGAAGTTGGTTTTGCAAAGCTCACATCCGTCATATATCTGATGCAAAAAACATTGGTAGAGACACCCACATGTGTCAAATATCCGACAATACCTATATTTAGTTCGATGATAATGTTGAACAATGTGACGTCGGATAATTGACAATTGAACAATTTTTTGCGATGGGTGTGTTCTCTCTGATGTTTCCTTCCATCGGTATGGAGCAACAAGTCCAACATTTCAGCATTAGATAATTAACATTTTATTAAATTAGTTTGACGGGAATTTTAAATCTCAGATGTGTCGTTCTGTCAGTATGGAGTAGCAAGTCTGGCGTTTAGTGTCGAATATTCGACAGGATAATAGTATTGCTCGACGGGAATGTTATATGTATAAATTCTGCAAATTCTCTACAAATCTCACTCTAATATCGTGTATAAAATCTGACTTTAGATTAACCTGATAATGCAATCTACCAAAGAAAAATACTATAAGCTACTTCTACTATCAATTTGTGGAAGCTTAAATATTGAGCAAGATATGAGCTGAACACATATAACTAGTAGAAGAATCAATGCACATGAAACATAGAAAATACTCAGGGGGAAGCCTCAGCTAAAAACCCCACTATCTGTATTATCATACAAGGTGGAAATACATCAAAATTATACAAAACCTTAGCTCTCACAACTAGCTAGCTCTCAGTACAATCCTCCTGGATGCTCACAGGCAATCAAAGCTTCTCACAAGCCTTCTCCTTTGCCCTCCAAGCTCCTATTTCCTTACGCAGTTACCTCTGGGATGATCTCCTTCACCCATTGTAACACTACTCTCACACACTGCTCTAACACATTGTCAAAACTGCGCAATCCTCAAGGAACATTACCTTGATTGCATGCATGAGTTTCCTTTATAGGAAAACACATGCAACTGATAGTACACTGTCCTTAACATTTAGCTCAACTGGGTCTTTCTCATAATAGATATGCATGAGTTTCTGATGAGGGAACCTTCAATTATCTGGAGTACACTGGTTGAGTGCATGCATGCATCAAATGACTGATAACTCACAATTAGTTCCTCAAACAATTTGGAACTAATTTAGCTGGACTTAACTCAGTAAACTGAGTTAACTAATTACAACACAAATATAACTATATCTTATCTCCTTAATTAAGGGATAATCTCCTTAATTTAAGGGATAATTGTTGCATGACTTCAGAAAGAATTCTAACTTGAATTTCTCCAACTAATTAGTCCGTCATGAATTAATTAATTATTTCCAAGCAGTTGGTGAGACCAAATTTGAATTTTAAGTCATAATTTTAATTCAAGGACAAATTAAAATTGGAGTATTCTGGATTCTATTTTTATCATTTCTTGTTGCTATTTTCAACATTATATGTTTGATGCTTTCTTCTATTGAATATCTGACGGTTGCCCCTTCGGATAAGAGTCAGATATGCAACGAATTCCATGTAACATCGAATATCCGATAAGTGTTTGTGCATAAAAAATTGATGAATTTACATGAGGTTTTATTTCTTTCTCCATGGTTCCATCATATTCATTCCAAAGGTGAAAGACTAATACCTCTATTCAATAATTCAACCACTATGATCAGTAATCCACAAATCAAAATTACTCACAATACATAGAAATGTAATTTTCTTGTTATTACTATTGGAGTGAAAGAGAACAATATCTCATCATTTTTTTTATATTTGCACCCCAAATCCAACTTTTGAATTGACAAACAATGATAAATCCCTTATGACTCATCCCTATATCATAAATGTTATATATCTAAAATTATACATAACACACTCACACAAACAAAAAAGTTCACAAAAAAGAGGTGATCTCTACTATGTCTTGTTGCCCTCAAAAGAAATAATGTTAACATGGAAGAGAATTTTTTCCACTTTGAATAAGTTTGGATAGTCATCAAACTCAAAGTTTCAAGTGATTAAGCAATGCTCTAGATCGAAAAATTTAGAAACTTTTTGATATATTTCTAAAGTGGCTTAAAAACCAAGAGTTGAAATAGTCTCTATAACACAGATTGTGAAGCCTTCCTCTGCAATACAATCCCAATTCTTAATTAGGTATGCAATTCACTACTCTTATTTTTTCCCATGATATTTACATGCATAATGTTCTCTTGTACTATTCTTCATAGTTTTCTCTATGGAACTAGAGTTATGAGATTCTCTAAGGCACATAAGTAGTTTGCATGTCTAATGGTTGCATTAGTATACCATGAGGATAAGTTTTCTATTTAAAATAGGATGTTTAGAGGTTTTTTTAATGATTGGTAGGTGCAAAGATGATATACCATTGTAATAAGATGGATTTTGTTCAACTATAATACTCTCTTCCTTTTGTATTTAAGAGTTTGGGAAGTGACTCATTTTAAACTTTCAATAATAAGCACATAGGTTCCTAATAAATGTGAGTTGAAGAATAAGTATTGCAATGCTAATGTTATAATGAGAGGGGATAATATCACATAACTCACATGCCTACATGCCAAAGAAAACCTACAATTTATAATGAACTTCAATTGAACAAAGTTTTTGATATATGATTTGTTAAGCCAAAACAAACCACAATATGTGATGCTTTATGGCTTTATACCATCAAAGAATTAGGAGAGGGGAAATTATTAATATGTGATGTAGGGATTATTAATGTGGAAATAATACCAACACCCAGAAGGTCAATTTCAAATTAACAAACCCTTTTGTATATGCTTCACTATCTACAAACAATCCTCAATATGTAAAGCCTAAATATTTAATATCAACAAATGGTTAGGCACATGTTGTTGCGATAAAATAATTTGCAACATCACATAAGCATTGACCATAACTCAAAAACAACTTATAATGTCGTGTTAATATAGTTTGCAACATCATATAAACACTAACCATAACCCAAAAATATGTCACAACATATACATACAAAACTATTTACAATATTAATATTAAAACTAACATTATCATCAAATTATAAGTTTAAAAATATATCAATCTAACAAAACCATTAACAATGCTACTAAAACTAATGTAACTTTGAAGAACCATATATATGAAGCTTAAAGGTTAGTAAAGACATATTAAGAGGCCTTGGGGATTGGATGCCTAATAACATAGGATTCTAATAAATAGATAGCCACCCATAGATCAAAATGACTTATATCATATAATATTTCAATATTTATATTGTTAAATTTAAATTTAAATATAAATTTAAAAGACATAGATTATATATAATTTATTTCAATCCTATCAAATGATATTTTTAGTAGCAAGTTATTAGGGCACATTGTAAATAAACAAAGGATTTAAATATATTATTTGACCAAATTGCTTTAGTAAGGATGCTATGGGGATGAATATGGTATCCAAGGGTGTGAAGAATGTTTTGGATTTCCTTCAAAATGAGTTTCATGACATGGAAGTTAATGAGTATTTCTAGCAATTTTTGTGCAGACAAGAAACCCATAGCTGTGAACTAGATATAAGGGAGTGGAAAATCAGTGGTTTGTGAAGCTATGATCACCAAGGAAGTCATTAGCAAGGTTTTGAAGATAAATATTCAAGTTTTTTTTAAGCTTAGCAAGCTCAAGAACATAACTGGATATGCACTAGCTAGTGTAATGGGATTCTTCAATGTTCACAATTCCAATATCTTCTACTATATTTATTGTAACTAATATATATATTGGCTGCATTTTCTAATCTATATTAGTCTAACAAAATTATAACATATATTAGTTGTCAATTCACAATAATTTGTGATTATGCTAACAATTTAAGTATATATGAGTGTAATGTCCATGATGAGATGTATGAATTGTCCTCCCCACATTGCCCATCAATGATTATAAACTTGAATGGGCTAGCACTAGTCTATCACCATCATCTCAAAATGACCCGACATATGAAAAATTTCCATTTCTATCATCATCACTTCACATTGTCTCATATATGATCCCTTCAACATATTATATGCATGAAATTCTAGTAGGTCATCCCCTCTACCTAGCCTATGATTGATTGTGACAACAAGTGAATAAAGGATAATTTATAAGTAGGGGATATTATCAACAAAGATCTATCAATTTTCCTTTATTCATTTGCTTTCACAATCAATCATAGGATAAGTATAGGGGGTGGCCTTCCATAAATTTATACATATAATCTGTAGGAAGGGTCATCTATGAGATAGTGGGAAGTTATGATGACATAAATTGTAAATTTTCATCCACGAGGTCATTTTGAAATGATGAGATAGACCAGTGCTAGCCCATTCAAGGTTATAATCATTGACGTGCAATGTGGGGAGGATAATTCATACATCCCATCATGGAAATTACACACAGATGTACTTAAATTATCAGCATAATCACAAATTGTTATGATTAGGCATTGAAGCAGAAGTAGCTAACACCTAAATTAGGAGTGTGGTAGTGTACGATGGAGTGGGATAGGTATACTAAGTAGTAGATGGTTGAATTATCACAGGCATAGATTGTGTAAAGGCTTAGTTTAACATTATACTCTGATTATAGGCTCTTGGTGTTCCTAACAAAGTTAATTGACTTATACCACAAAAATATCAAATATATGTTTTTCTACACCCTCCTTGTATTTGAGGTTTGTGAATAGGGGTTATCAAGCCCAAATGGGATAACACGTCCCTAGTGTATATCCTAACCATACATATCTCTCTATCTGTATGGACCAAAGTGATGATCTACTTACCTATCTGTGCTAGCCAAGATGGAGCAGCTTATGAATCTATGATGATTGTATTGTGCTATAAATATATGATCGACCCATCACATTGATCTGTAACCAAATCCATGGAAGAATATAAATCTCAAGAAAGTGTCAAATATTAAAGAGAAATCAAGTTAACCTTTAACCTAACTCTTTGCCCTAGATTTACCAACATGGTATCAAAGCTAGGTTTTGAAGTGAGGGTAGAAAATAAGATCAACTTGGCAGCATCTCATCTCAAGAAGAGATAATTTCCTATTATGAATTTGTGAAGGCAAGAAGAAAAAAAATATAGGCATAATTACTAGCCCTAATTGCAAAGATAAGGTCGATAGGATACACAGAAAGGAGCAAGGGGTTTTGGAGGGACATAAGCACTTTTCTTGATGATTGAATAGCTAGAAGTCCTTCTCTCCCTGGACCAAACCTATCAAAAAAGAAAGCAAGGTTCTGGGCTCATTCTAATAACGCTCTTCTTTGTGGCATAACCTCAGACTTACTCAAGAAGAGAGAGAACTTAAGGAATTTGATCTTGAAAGACCGAAAGGCTATTTGAGGAGCTCGATAAATTCTAAGCATCTTGACAAAGTAAGCGAATGTATGAGGTAATTTTACAATATCTAAAGTCTTAAAAAATGCATGCTACTGTAGTCAAGGAAAGATGTAATAAGGTCTGCTTATCATATATCATCTTGGAAAGATGTCAAATATTTCTCAAAAGGTTCTGAGTATTGTTAAAGTATTCTGAGCATAAACGTTTATTGTAAATCCTAGAAGAAAGTGATCCTTTCTTATTACAAGAGGAAAAATGTCCTGTCTCTATATTTGTGCATAGAAATTCAAGAGCAAGTTTGATTCTGAGCATTAGTATTGTTACAAGAGGATTGATACATATAGATTTCATCTGCATATGAAAGGATCCTAAATTCATCTATCAAGCCTTCATTCTGGAAAAGTTTTGAGTGATCGCAGTCTCAAGTTGAAAAGCATGTGCATGAGTCTCTTTTGGAAGCCCTAAAATGTTTGCCATTGTCACCTTTTCAAAGGGAGACAAAAGCACTATTGAAAGAGGATACACCTGTGCACAAAAGAGATCCAATATCGATGGTATTAATGACCTCGTTCTGAGCTTAAGTCTTGTTGAAAGAATTCAAAAAACCATACTCTACGCATGTGCATCAAGACATTGAAATTCTAAGCACATTCCTTGTTTAGATTTTCATATTGCAAGTGCGGATCAATTCTCTCATTGGTCTCAAATCAAATATGGGATAATGGCCTAATTAGAAATCTAGGAGTAATTTCAATCTTATAAAGAAACAAGTCTAGATCTCCTCTTGTTCTAGGTATAAACACACTTCAAAATGACATAAATTGAAGCATCAATCATCTTTAAAAGGGAGTTGAGCCTCCTATTATAATTCTGAGCAAAAGAGACCTAGATTGAATCTCTTAAAGGCACATCTTACTTATCTTCAAAGCTATAGTCACCATTGATCAAGATAAAAAAATTTGACCTATGTAAGTGGCATAAGAAGACAAAAATATTTGTGTAGGTTCAGTGACTATATTGGCATATAAAAATACACAATCTGAGCTTGTGCAAATCAATGATCCGACCTTCAAAGAAAGGTACATCTATTTGAATTTACAATGGTATTATTTTTGGAATCGTTTTTGAGTGTAGCTCTATAAAGTTGTAAAAAATAATAAGGGTCTATGTTTGAAAGCCCTAATTCAAGGGTATAATAATATAATTGGTCACATTAGAAAGAAGCAATCTATAAGCAGTGGTAATGTCAAAACATTCAGTGCAAGGAAATTTTGCGTTTAGCCATTATAATACTCAAGTAAACATTTTGAAGAATTCTTCGTGTGTAAGGAATATTGTTGCACCTATTGTAGCCAACTTTGTGGGACATGTGCATCACAAAGTTGCAAGTAGAAAAGCAACATTTTATTAATTTTGAAGAGATAACAATACAAAGGTAATAAGTAGGGTCATTACGATAGTATCTATTTGAAGGAAGGTTATGTTTGTTGTCAGCTTCTCACTAAAGATCATAAATTCTTCAATTCTATTCCATCATGGGAAATATTTGTCATTTCATCAGTAGCTGAGAGTAATAACAAGAATCAGTACAAGATGGCTGTGTTGACAGTCACTTCAAGAAATTCTTTGGTAAAAGGGATATAGTTGTAGACATTTCTCTAGATTTTTGCATAAATAATGATCTAGCAGTAGAGCAGTAGCATGTTGATGCTAAAGCAATAATAGGTCAGTAAATAGATACAATAAAAAATATCTTGAGATGATGCACACCTTAAAGAAAAGCTATGAAAAGACCATTGCATCCTGCATAGCATGTCACTACAACAAAGGTATGCAACCTTGTGGTATGTATGGCATATTTTACTAAGGATCCAACATTAAATGTTGTAGGTTGAGTGCATGGTTCTAAGGTTTGTTGTTAAAATTGTTGATATTGGTATTGATATCTATAACCTTCGTCGACATAAGTAAAAACCTAGTCATATGGAAACCCTAACCATGTTCCCTCATAAAAACCCTCAACCTTGGTCTTTTAGGGTTTGTGTACAATATAGGGCTCATAAAAAGCATGTATATATGAATGAGGTTAATGAATTGTATATGGATCCCTTGATCTAGGGTTAACACTTCAAAACCCTAGGAGTCCATCCTCTAAGTTTCATTGGTAACCCTAGATTGAAAAATTAACATCATGTTTTTGTTATTGTATACTTTGCTTGGGTGTAATTGTTAATGAATACTGCGGGAACAAGAAGTAAAGGAAGAAGGATGAGATTATCCTTTATTTTGGAAAGCATGATGGAAGGAGGGAATTGTAAGGACGCTTGGCTCCTTGGGCACTCTGATAGATTCATGGTATAATCATGCGAATGTGGATTCCTGGAAGAGAAGAATTGATAACAACATACAAAATGATTTATGAACTTGATATAACAGTTAGCTAACAGATATAAAGATGTTGCTGCAAGCCAATAATAAGGATCATTTATTGGATTCTCCTTTGTGATTTCATGGAGTGATTTCTTGTTAAAATGTGGAACTTCATTCAAATTCCACCTTTGAGAACTCATTTGCAGAAGATGATTATTAAAATGAATTCCTCTTTTCGAGAGAACCGATTATGACCTATGGAGTGTTGGATTCTAGCAAGGGAAAGTTTGCTTTTGAGGTCAAGACCACACATTTGGTTTTGGTCAAGGTCGGCCCTACCAGTCATGTAGGCTTATGAAGCCTAAGAGACATCACCTTTGACCCACATTGACTTGTATAAATAAAGGTAAAGGAAAATTCATTTTGGAATCTTCACATCACACATATTTCTCTCTCCTCTTTTGATTTATTTGACCTCCAAGGGTAGCTATTCTCTTCACACATATAAGAGTTTGACTAGGCATTTTATCTATGTGATGACTTCCTGTTTCAGTCAGTGTTGACTAGCTTTAACCGAGGTTCATTTGACCTATTTTGACTGTGATTTTTGGAGGGTTAACTCTGTTTGAATATGCCATATTGAATGGCATAGGAATTGAGGAAATATGGGTAAGTTTAACTTGCATTGAGCACGGGCCTGAGGTGGTAGTTTGACCACAACGTTGACCTTTTGTTTGACCAAGTTTGATCGCTCCAAATTTGAATATTTTCCTGTTGTTTGACTATCAAGAGAGGTTGAGTTCCTCTCTCCTTTGACCGAGATGTATTGGAAGAGTTTGACCAACCTTTGACTTTTTGTATATGGCAGAGTTTGATTGTTGTTGACTTAGGGAAGAATTGTTGACTTTGATTGGGAAATATATTTGACTATGAGCAGTGGTATTGGATCATCATATTGGCAAGTCAATTTAACTATATACCTAGGTAGGTACCCATTCACGAATGGTCATGTCCTTGGAGACATGACTCTTCAACACTAATTATTATTATTATTATATATTCTTCATAACAGGCTTCTAGGAAGGGGAACTAGCCCTTAGTTTCACTCTTTAACAAATGTTAATGCAATTTCAAAAGGGTTATATAGATTCCTAATTTCAAAACCACTTTGGATGAATAATTTTATCATGAAATCATGGGTTTACGTGGGTTGGATTTCTGGTCACTTTCTAATATTACTAATAATTGAATCCTAGGATCCACAACTTGCTATTTCCTTAAGATTCAATGTGTCATGGTTGGAGGAGGATTTCCCAAAATCAATCAAAGACTCATGGATCCATGTGAGAGAGGATAGAGATTCTCCATTCATGGCATAGTTCTCCAATAGCTTGAAACACCTAAAAAGAGAAAATTAAGCCATGGTGCAAAGCACTGAAAGAAAATTAGGAATCATCCTTGAGTAACATTGAATCAAAAATTGTTGACTTATACTATTTAAATGTTTCAAGTATATTCTCAGAAGCAGAGCTAGAAGAATTGAATTCATTAGAAAATGAAAAGAGAGCTTCTAGCCCGAGAGGTAGAGCTCTGGCACCAAAAGAGCAGAGAAATATGGATCCATGAGGGCGACATGACTACCAAGTTTTTCCATCAGTTTTCTAATATGAAAAAGAACATAAACTCCATATGGAAAATAGAGTATGGTTGTGTGAATATGGAAAGTTTGTTTAAAGAAAAGGAAAATGTCAATGTACGCCATTTTAATTCATTTTTTTATAGAACCTAATTGTTATGCGAGTTTGGATACTTTGGAAGTCTCAAGGCTCTTCCCACAATCCATCACACAAGACACAAACAATTCATTGATGGAGGAGGTATTCGATGGAGGGGTCTTGGGTGCTCTTACCCAAATGAAAAGGGGAAAGAGTCCAGACCTGGATGGTTTTGCGGTCGAGTCACTTTTACGAAGAAGTAATGGACTCATAGAAGGGAGGATTTATGCATGAGTTCTCAATTCAACTTTTATATGCTTGATTCCTAAATAACAAGAGTGTTGATCCTTCAGTGATTACACCTATTTCTTATTGTAATGTAATCTACAAGTTGATTATGAACATCATTTCTTTAAGAATTAAGCCAATATTAAGCGATTATCATTTCAGAAGGCCAGTTTGGATTCCTCCATAACCATCAAATTCATGAAACAGTTCCCATAGCATAAGATTCCATGTGCTCTATAAAAATGAAGAAGATTCCTTCCATAACTATGAAGTTAAACCTATCAAAAGCATATGACAGGGTGAACTGGGAATGCATTTGTCTATGTCTGATTCAATTAGGGTTTAATCTACACTTAGTCAATTGGATGAGGGATTTTATCTCTACTGTAATCTTCGCAATATTAATAAATGGTTGTTCGTCAACTTTTTTACTCTTGGAGATTTGAAAGGGGTGAAAAATTCGTCGCAGGTTCAAATCTCTCACCTTCTTTTTGTTGACAACATTCTCATTTTTGTGTATGGCTCAGTTCCATATATTGGTGTTTTGTAATGTATCCTAGAAAAATCTGAGCTAATCCTAGGAATTAAAATAAACACAGAGAATTCAATGATCCTCCATAATAATATCTCTCCCGTTGTTAAAGAATATTTGGTTGATTTTTTTTCATTTAATATATTAGAACTACAAGATGGTTTCAAGTACTTAGGATTCTATCTTAAGCCAAATGCTTATAAAAGAGAAGATTGGTTATGGTTGATTCAAAAGGTTGAATCCCAAATATTTGTATGGGTTAATTGACTCCTCTCCGGAGTGGGGAGACTAATACTGGTAAAGTTTATAATGGAAAGTGTTTTTGTTTATTAAGCATCAATTACATCTATTCCAAAATGGATTATAAATAGAATCAAGAAAATATGCTACAAATTTTTGTGGGTAGGAAATAAGCAGTGAGATGGTATCCCAATGGTTAACTGGAGGATGATCACATAACCCAAAATGATGGGGGGATAGGGATTAAAAGAGTTAAATATTTTTTGCAAATTGTTAGCATCCAAGAGCCTTTAGAGGCTTCTGAACAACATATCTCTATGGGGATAGACTATGTAGAGAAAATATTTCTAAGGGAAATTGGAGTTAGAATGGATTCGTTAACCCAAAAAGTTTCTTCCCTCCTCTTATGTAATGTGATGCCTTCCCTATTATAGGAAACTAGGTTGCATGGCGTGTGGGAAATGGAAAAAGCGTCCATATTGGGATAGATCCATGGATTGATGCAGGGAACCAATATATGCTTTCATCCCATCTAATTGCTTCTTTACATTCAATGGGTAGTTTTTCACTAATTTATGCTAGGAGTATGGATGTTCAGATATGGGGAGTCCAAGGTTGGAAGTCAGCAGAAGATTTGGCTTTAAATAATATTGAAGCCTAGGAGTGGAAAAATTATGTCAACTTACTTGCCTCAACTATCATCAGAATCAATGATGAAGATGATGACATATTGGCATGGTCAAAGAACTCGAACTTGAGGGAATATAAAGCTAAACTAGGCTATCAAACCTAGTTTGAGGCAATGGTCAGAGGGGAGGCTATTTAGTGGTGCAAATATTCTTGTAGAAACAGAAGGGCCCGCTGAAGCATAAACTAGCATTATGGTTAGCTCTGTCAAATAAACTACTCATGTGGGACAATGAATTGAAGAGGGGATGGGTAGGTATGAATTGTTGTTTGTTGTGCAAAGATGAAGAAATTGTTTCACACTTATTCATCAGTTTCCCATATGTTGTTTCGATTCAGAGTATGGTCTTGATGAAATAATCACTACACACCACATCATGGAACAAAGGTTCCCTTGTTGACTATGTCAAGATATGGTCTCAGGGTGTGCCAGTACAAAATTACCTTTCCTTCCCAGCAGTATGGGTTCACTCCATTTGTTGGGCAAGGAACATGGTAATATTCTAAGACAAAAATATCCCAGTTGAGGTGGTTATGTTTGCGATCAAGTGTTAGGTGAATGCGCACAAAGAGATTCCCAAAGAAAAGAAACCTAGAACTCCTTCCATGTATGCACTAAAGGAAGATATGGCCTAGGGCTACTTTGATGGAATAGCTGCGATGATCCTCTCTTATGTGGTTCAAGTGTTATTATCTATATAAACAACCATATTGTTAAACATATTTTCTATTGCTTGAGAAGGGGTTAAAATACAAAGGAAGAACTTTTGCAATTTGGGCACTACTATAAGTGGATAACTATTTTGAGGTGCCAAAACTTCATATTTTTGGTGACTCCCAAATAGCCATAGATTGGATCAACAACAAGATTATGATGAGAGGTCCCCATTTTATCACATCTTAAGAGAAATTGAAATTAAGGATAACAAGTTGGAGTAGTTCGAAGAATAACACATTTTAAGGGATTTGAACACTATTGGAGATTACTTCTCCAAAGAGGCATTAGAGGTCCAACTGGAGCTCTTGAGATCATCGAATTTCTTGATGATCAAGCATTGGAAGGTATAGTCATAGAGTTTCAAGCATAAAGAAGTAGGATTATCATATGCATAGCTTAGATGGTGGACACATGTTACTCTTGACCAATCAAGCTAGATTGAATATAAAGATAACCTAAAGGGTTATGGATATTGATTACTTGGAACGTATGTCATTTTTGGACAGAATTTTAAGATCAAACCGTTAAGGTCTTCAAGTTGTATATTTTAACTCGGGAAATATAAGTTTTTTTTGTGTGTGTGTGTGTGTGTGTGTGTGTATTTCATATTTCTATATTTTTATTAATTAAATTTATTAAGTTTTTATATGTTTATTAATTATATTTTCTAGAAACCTCTGAGTGAGAGGCTCTGTGGCTCCAATGGTTTTTGACGTGTTGGTGTTTCAGAAACTTGATGGATAGTTTGGGGGGATCTACGTCTCCATCCCCTTTGTTTGTTCCTGATATAGATGTTTTTAACTCATTAGTTGTGAATAGAACAAGGTTTCAGATATCGAAGCCTTCTCATTTCGTCAAGAAATTGGAGGAAATCTCAAATGTTAAGGTATTTGTGCCTCAGTCAAGTACTCGAGCTCTGCAATTGGCCAAGTGTGACCTTCTCGGATAGTTCATGGGGATCTAGCCATCCCATCATTTTGTGAGGTTGTAGGTGGAAAAAAATTGAAAACCCATGATCAAGGGTTTTGTCTCTTTGTCCTTCTACATAAAAGGTTTTTTTTACTTTCTTCTTTGGAAACAAGGCAAATTGAGACATGATCTTCAAAAATGGGCCTTATTTCATGGGGGCTTAAGGGTTATATCTGGATTGGTTGAGTCAAAATTTTAACTCGGAAAGTGATGTTCCATCTGCAGTCTCAGTATGGGTGAAACTCCCCCTTTTTCCATGGCATTTTTGGAATGATATCACTTTTAGAAGTATTAACAATGCCATTAACAAGTATATCAATCACATTGAGCTATAAGTGGGGATTTTCTCTCACATCGGGATCTGTGTGGAAGTGCATCTAGATAAGGGACTCCCAACAACCATAAATCTCAATATGGATAGTTGGTCCCATATCCAAGAGGTAGAATACAATAAGTTTTCATTCAAATGTTTGGTCATTTTGCAAGAAGTTGCAAAAAGAAATAGGAGCAAGAAAAACAAGGGAGGAAGGAGAACAATGGAAACAACAGAAAAGAAGAAGAGACCCAGTAAAACAATAGAACAATCCACCAAGGCAACCAAATTAGACTAGGAGTAAAAGGACATGACCAACCTCCCCCAAAAAAACCAATCCTAGAAGCGGAGAAAAAACTAACAAAGGGAAGAAAGAGAATAGTAACAGTTATGAGACATTAAATATGGTGAATGATGAAGGGGAAATTCCGCAAAATAACCCCTCCTCGTATGATAAAGATAAAAATTTAATATCATATCCAGATCTAGAAAAAATTAATGAAAATATGTCATCCTTAAAAGAATATATGACACCTGTATAACAGACTATGGAGTCTTTTACAATGAAGGAACAATTCCTCTACCCTAAAAACATCAAGATGGGGTCGTCTTTTCCGAGTTTGACAAATAATAAAACATAGGCTAAGAAGGAAGAAGAACTAGAGAGGCTCCAACTAAAGGAAGGTGAAAATCCTAACAAAGAGGTGAGTTTGGAGAAAACAGAAAAGAACAAAAATAAGGAAATGGGCACTTAGTCAATTCTAGATCCAAATCCCAAAGGATACAGAAACACCAGAAAAGGAGGGAACTCTGCCCCTTAGCAAGAGGAAACTTATACAAATAGTAAGTAATGAAAGTTATCTCCTGGAATTGCAGGTGATTAAGGTTAGATAAAATAATGGAGGAGGTGAAGTCATTAATCAAGAAAGAACGACCCTTAGTTCTCCTACTCTAGGAGACAAAAATGAGAGATCAAGCGATCTTTCAAAAATATCATAAAATTTGGAATGGTAATGGGATTCTTTATGTTAGTTCAAGAGGAGCCTCAGGTGGTGTGTCCACCTTATCAACTTGATCATCACTCATGTTGCTTGATCATTGGTCTCCACCCATTTGTTGGCTATCAAATTTCTTCATATCCCCTCAAATCGAGTATTAGTTTTGTTAATATCTATACGCGGGTGCAATTTCAAGAAAAACAAAAATGTTGGGATTCTTTGTTGACTCTTGGGGATTCCATTTTTGGCTTTGATTGCATTTTTGGAGGATATTTTAATACAAACACGCATCAGTGGGAAAAGAAAGGGGGGTCTTAGGTTAGAGATCAGTTTCAAGAAAATTTAGAAGATCTCATCCAAAAATTAAATTTGTTGGACAAAAAACCTGCCTCCAACAAATTTAGTTGGAACAACAAATCATCTAGACCGAGCCATATTGTTGTTTGTTTAGATAGATTCATAATATAAAAATCATTCTTCTCCTCAAAATAGATTGGTTTATTCTTGAATCCTTCCTTGGAATAATTCGAATCACAAACCAATTGCTTTTGAAATCACTAAAAATATTGTTTGTGGGCTCCTTCCCTTCTGTTATTGTCCAATATGGGAAAGAACAAAAGGTTTCAATGATCTTGTAAAGGAATTCTAGAGTGAATGGGTCATGGGAACCTTGGTGATGATCTAGGAACAAAAGATTAAGCACTTAAAACGCACATTAAAAAAGTGGACTCGAGAACAACAAACAGAGAGACAATCAATGATACAGGGACATGAAAAAAGAATGAAATTTATATAATCCAAAATAGACGATGATCACGTGACAAATGGCCTACTTAAAGAAGAAAGGGAAGAATTTGCATCTTATCATAAAACATTAAAAGTGGAAGAAAAAATTTGGTGTTTAGTCTTAGAGTATTTGGTTAAAGGTCGAAGATATAAATAAATAAAAATTCATAAGCAGGGAAAGCACTGAGTTTTAAAAATAACATCAAAGAGATAATAACAAGAGGTACTCAAATCGCATACTTTGCTCAACTCAAGGAGGAGACGTTCTGTCACTTTAGTGATTTGTACAACGCCATGACCCCAAGCAACTTTGAAGCCAAAATATCAAAGTTGGAACAGATTCTGAAATTTGTATCTCAAGAGGATAACCTTGCTTTCATAAAAGATCCCAACGAAGAGGAAATTCATCAAGTAATAATCTCCTTCAACTTAGACAAAGCTCCAAGACCTGATGGATTTTCTACCCACTTCTATCATCAGTTTTGGAAGGTAACTAAATTTGATTTTTGCAGATTTCTTAAATTATTAGTTGTCAGAAATTTTCTATTAGCAAGAAACCAACAAAAATAGTTTACCTTTGAATTGGCATTAGTTGTTCATATTTGTTTCCAATTGTTAAGCTTGGGGGGGAATTGAGACTGGAAGAGGAGAGCAAGGCATTAAATCGAAACAAACACTATTGAGAAAATTGGTGTGATATACCCCAACAAAAAAGGTGTTTTGGGTCTCAATTAATCACTTTTGTCTTTGGGTATCTATCAGAGTTGTCATCAACATTCCACTATTAGGATGCAGACAGAAATAAAGAATAAGCATGAATTTGTTGGAAAGGGAATACCTTGCATTGACGCATTTCTTCTGCGAATTATCTCATATATTCTATGCTGCCACCATGAAACTTGTTCCTCGTGAATAGAGAAGTACTCCTACAACTGCATCATCACCAATCCTACTGGGCAAAAGAATTTAAATGTTGACGATCTAGGTTTCATTAGAGTTCGCAACAACAAACACTTTCTTCCAAACATCTCCTCATCAAGGGCTTCCCCCCTTCTAGAAGATACACTTGCACTAAGCTTCTTCTTCTTAAGATAGCTCATTACTTGTTTTCCACCTCGAGTTGAGTTTGGGGGTTGTTCTCCTTTATTTGTGAGATGGGCATATGGAACAAACGATTGTGAGGTATTTCTTTGGCTTGTGTATACTCTCACAACTCCATTCTTTATCCAAAACACAGTGTTGTCATGTACATGACTCTAGTCACACCTAAAATCATGATCCCTTAAGCATATGTTACAGTGTCGTTGGATCTCTTGTGATCAAGAAATCAATGCAGCGTCCTTGAATACATCTCTAAAACTGATGGATCTTTGTCTTGGTATAACATGACGATTATTAAGAAGATACTCTTAATTGCATAATCCAACTTGTGTACGCACGTTGTTAATAGTTCATGTCTTTGAGATGCTAGAATCAAGTTAAGGTTGAAATTTTTGTTTGAGCCAACATCAAACCAACAAAACTCTTACATGCATGACTCTAATTTAGACCTAGATAAATAATTTGATTGGCAAGAATTTGACGAGTTTGTTTGAAGATCTCTGACCACATACTACTATAAAATATTTACCATTACCCCCAACATCAACAATAAAATCATAGAAGTTTTGAAGGGAATAGAAAATATCTAACACCCTTTTGTTATGTCACGTGGACTACATCTCCAACACTCAAATTTTCCTAATGGAGAACCCTTCTACATATGACCGCTATACATCATGTGCCATTAGTGTATTTGTATATTCCCTCACCATATCAACTAAGTTCATTGGTGCTTGGCCAAGAATCTTTCTTCTAATGAGAACCATATTGTTTCCCTTACTGCAATATGTGATTTCTTTGTAGGAATTCCCCTACTTTAGCTAGAGTTGAGTAGAAACAAAAGTGGGTTGAAATTGCATTCAAGTTTAGGGGCCACCAACCCTACACTAGGGTTACCGTAGAAGACGAGCATATGCTCATGTTCCATGCCCATTTTGGCTCTCTTCGACATGATTTAGGGCCAGTTTCAATGGCTATATGCCAAATGGGCATTAAACTAAGGTTGGATGTGAATCTTAGGGTGAGTTACACTATATTAACACTAAATAGGGGGTGTCTCTACATGCATTAGATTCTTAGATGTAGATGGGAGCAAAGATATGATATGGTAGGAGAATGAATGCTTCAAAGAATAAATGATAGATGAGATAAATTTAGGGAGATAATTATGCTAATAGGCATGTCTATTTTGGAAAAGAGCTTATCAAAATTTAATTTAATTGTCAATAATTATTAGATGGATGGTAAGGATTTAACCTCCATAAAATATTCTTAGTAGTATACACAAATCGAAAGTTAAAATTTATTTCCAAATTAGTTGTTTTTTTGTTGTTTTTTAATTAAATTCATTAATTTAAAAAATGTCATATGAACAAGTGTCACATGAAATGAGCTATGGTTTTTTTGGCCTGCTCTATTGATAAGCCATGGTATTTGCCCATGGTATTGTAACAAAGCCTATTTACATATTAAGAATATCTATAATAAAATGGGGTGAATCTCCATAGTTAAGAATCTTGTCACATGTTTTTTTAAATGTATGTATGTTTAACTTATATATTATTTTTGTATAATATTATTATTATTTTAAATAAAGTTACAATTAAATTAATATTTAAATTTCTTTAATATTTAGAAATTTTAGATTCTTCATTTTAGCAATTTTAGATGTATACTGAAGTAATGTATTTTGATGCTTATTTATGGATTGATTCTTGTCTGTGTTTCCCAACTATTTAATTTATGTGGCTTGTAAAAATAAAAATAAATACAATAAAAATAAAAACAAATAGTTAATCAAAACTATTATAAATCCTTCTTACCTAATAATCATTATGATTTTTTAATCTTAATAAATGTGAGATGTAAATAAGTGTTTTAATGTTTATCATGAATTGATGCTTATCCATATTTATCAACAATTTAATTTATATAGTTCTACTAATTATATAAATATCAATGAATCTGATACTCTAATACCATTGTTAGAAGACACAGAAAAATGGAAAAAAATATTATTAAATGATACACATATAAATACAATACAATTTAATTGCCCTTATTTTTATCTTCCAAATAGTAGATATCAATAAATCTGAGAGTCCAATACCAGACACACAAAAATAGATAAGAAATATTATTACATAATACACCTATAAATACAATACAATTTAATTTATTGACCTTGTTTTTTATCTTCCAAATAGTCTCCTGGATTTTTCATGACTATTTAGCTTCACTGGCAATTTCGCCTTCCACACAAGTGAATATTTTAAAACTAGCTGATCCCCCGGACCATTAGCTGATCCATGCCTTTACAATAGTTTATCCACCTTTCACAATTCTACAATCAGGTTCCAGATCAGTTTTCTGTTCTTTGTTCTGCTCCAATAATCTTTATATTTATATGTAGGCGTTGCTTCTTTTGATAAATAACATCATCCTCAAGATCGTGGAGGGCCTACCTCATTTTCCTTGAACATAGAATTTATGTCGCTGAATATTGCAATTGAACTTGAAACTACGGCAAGAAATATCATAAACAGTGAGAGATAGATGTCCTTTTTCGTTGAGATTCCATGTGCATCTCTGCAATTAAAAACAATTGGGATTAGAAGTTACATATAAGCAAGATAAAAGACAACCAGAAATGAAAAACAGCCTTTCTTTACCTGAGAGCAATGGAAGCTGGGAAGATGAACCCAATACAAACTGCTGCAGTAGCCCCTGTGAACTGAAATGCATCCCAGATACTGGGTATGAATGATGCCCCGAGGAAAATGGTTCCGATTAACACGGTAGTGACCAAGATGAACCTTTTATTATCCGAAACAAGGGGCTTTTTGGCTGGAAAGATAAGCCCATCAATATTAAGGCGCAGGGCAAAAAATACGAGAGGAAAGACCAGCATCAGATGTACAACGTAGGTCATGCGAACAATGTCATTCAGCACAGCACTGTAAGGAACTCCCAAGTTGGTGTCAAAATTGGCCAGGATATCATCCATAATCTGGTCTCCAAATAGAAGAACACCAAAAAAGCTTGTGGCTATGTATACAATTGAGCACAATGCCAATGATGTGCGAACAATGGGTTGTATTTCTGAAGGGTCCTCAAGTTCATTGTATATGGGATGAACTGCATGAGACAAAGACATCACAATTCACTACAACAAAATTTTAAAATGCCAATTCAGGTAATGAACTCTAAGATACTACATTCAGGTACAGGACCAGAGATGAAGGGCAATAATCCATACCATTAAAATGACAGATGTAAGCAGTCACAATGACTGGTACCACAGTGAAAAGCTTCAGGAACGAAGTATGATCAACAATATCCGGTAACAATCTTGGGGCATGGACAGTGCCACTGAACAACTTTACAATCGCAATACCAGCGGTGATCACAACAAATACAACAGCGAGTGCAACTGATAATGCAGAAGTGAATTTCAAAGAATCTGCAAATTCATGGAAATTAACCTATCAATATAATTATCAAGATTTCAACATCATAACTCGTTAAGGAATGACCAAAGATCGAGATCCTTGAAAGTATATGCCATTTCCAACAGGGCAACATGAAAAGTTAGACAAATGGTCTAGGCAGATGCGATCAGTATGTGGCATTCCTAAGATATGTTGAATCCCCTCATATAATTACTTTAGTTTCTAGACATTTAAATCCCTGATAGCTGTGAAAAAACACATGCAATATGACATATCTGAAAATCACAGTGCTAAAGCATTCTTATCAGAATGATCAAAACAGACTTACCCACTCTCTTGAAAGACACCAACGGAGCCAAAATAAGGACTATGGTGAGAACTAGGATCGGAAGACGTCCATTCCACCAATGAAATCCAAAAAATTCTTCAAGTATACCAGCGTGATGCACACCATTTGATGATGTTCCAGATAGCACATCACCTGCCCAAATCAATAAACACCTCTATCAGACACAAAGATTTCTAATTCCAAGCCATATACGATATGAATCATGCCCTAAGTAATATAAAAGTGGCACTGCTCCAGGTAATTGGCCATTCAAATAACTATGAAAAGAATCTGAGAAAAAAGCGACATCATGAGGCATGTCAGGTCATTTATGCCTCATAACACACTTCAAATTTGTTAAACAGAAAGAAGCTGAAAAGAATCTGAGAAAAAAGGGACACTCCTGAGGCATGTCAAGTCATGTATGCCTCATAACACACTTCAACTTTGTTAAACAGAAAGAAGCTGAAAAGAATCTGAGAAAAAAGAGACACTCTAGAGGCATGTCAAGTCATGTATGCCTCATAACACACTTCAGCTTTGTTAAACAGAAAGAAGCTGAAAAGAACCTGAGAAAAAAGAGACACCCCTGAGGCATGTCAAGACACACTTCAACCTTGTTAAACAGAGAGAAGCTGAAAAGAATCTGAGAAAAAAGAGACACTCTTGAGGCATGTCAAGTCATGTATGCCTCATAACACACTTCAACTTTGTTAAACAGAAAGAAGCTGAAAAGAATCTGAGAAAAAAGAGACACTCCTGTGGCATGTCAAGACACACTTCAACTTTGTTAAACAGAAAGAGGCTGAAAAGAATCTGAGAAAAAAGAGACACTCCTGAGGCATGTCAAGACACACTTCAATTTTGTTAAACAGAAAGAAGCTGAAAAGAATCTGAGAAAAAAGAGACACTCCTGAGGCATGTCAAGGCACACTTCAACTTTGTTAAACAGAAAGAAGCTGAAAAGAATCTGAGAAAAAAAAGACACTCCTGAGGCATGTCAAGACACACTTCAATTTTGTTAAACAGAAAGAAGCTGAAAAGAATCTGAGAAAAAAGAGACACTCCTGAGGCATGTCAAGGCACACTTCAACTTTGTTAAACAGAAAGAAGCTGAAAAGAATCTGAGAAAAAAGACACTCCTGAGGCATGTCAAGACACACTTCAACTTTGTTAAACAGAAAGAAGCTGAAAAGAATCTGAGAAAAAAGAGACACTCCTGAGGCATGTCATAACACACTTCAACTTTGTTAAACAGAAAGAATCTGAGAAAAAAGAGACACTCCCAAGGCATGTCAAGTCATGTATGCCTCATAACACACTTCAACTTTGTTAAACAGAAAGAAGCTGTTGGTGTTTCAGCTTTCTAAACGGCTCATAATGCAATAATTGAGTTGAAATTTCAGAGGATTTGGACTTTGCCTATGACCTACCCGTCGGCAGTACTATTCTGTTCTATTCTATTTAGAGATGGTGAATAACAGGGCTAGAAAATAACTCCATCCTCATTGGGGACGGACATTGCTTTGGAGATCTGCACCAATTTCATAGAATCATAATGTAACCCAATCAATTTTACAGAGGAAGGAAGCCATCTGGGGATGGGATTCTTCAAAACATGAAGGCCTAAATCCCTGCAGCTCGGCCACAATACATTCTTGCTTGGCAATTGAAGCCCTCAATCTTCTAAAGTCGTAAATGGATGTTTCCCAGCACTTCGTAAGGACACAATTTTCTTCCATACACAAAATCTGGCATCAGAATGCAGTTTAGGATATCAACTGGAACATTCTGGCAGTACACAACATCCCCAAAAGACTCCTAATTACTTCAATTATAACAGCATAAAAATCCAATTTACCCAAATGAAAACGGGGTTATCTCACTATGAGCTGTTTTGGTGTTTCTGGCAGTACACAACATCCCCAAAAGACTCCTAATTACTTCAATTATAACAGCATAAAAATCCAATTTACCCAAATGAAAACGGGGTTATCTCACTATGAGCTGTTTTGGTGTTTTTGGCTGTTGTTGCTTAAATTGGATTTTGATTATATATATGAATTTAATGTTCTGATAAATCTCTTTACTATTTAGATTGTTAGAAATTTCAAACTCATAGATTGTGGAAACTTCAAACTCAAAGTTGCGATTTTAATATGTGATTCCAATAAATCTTCCTGTTTTAGAATAAATAAATGTTTTTTTTTACTAAATCTTCATCTCTATTATTTAAATTGATTTTTTTTTGTTTAAATTGAATTTTCTATATTGTATATATGAATTAAGCCCTCGGGAAATCTTGGGTGAAGACCTCATAACTCCTTATAATTCCAAACATAGCCAACAATAACTTGTAGGTAGCAAATAATAAATATAACACTGGGAAGGCAAGTAGCTAATAACGTCCCACCATATTTTAGTCAACCAAATGATATTTCATTGCCTACGGATGTGTGCCAGCCCAACCAAAAGTGAGATTGGGGTAACGTGCAAGTACCGGACAATACTGACATATCCCAAATCTCACTAGCAGCTGATCAGTCAAAGACATTCCAATTAAATTACAGGTAATGTTAAATCCCGGCGTTTCAACCTTATCATCTTAAAATGAAGCCAGTTCAAAAAAAGGAACATTTTGGCGGTACATAACATTTCCCAAAGAGTCCATAGAATTTTTTTTCTAACTAGCCTGAGGTTGAGGTTAGTCGGGACCAGCTTCAATATTGGATGGAATAACAAAATAAAGCTACTTTCCAACTATGCTGAGACTAAGTGTGAAGCTAAGTCCAAATATTGAATAGAAAAACGATGGTAGAGCTACTCCCTCAGACTAATTTAATTCTCAAAAAGTCCCCACACAAACCATTGATGTCCCAAAATCCAATTTACCCCATGAAAGCACAGTAAGTGGCCAAAGATGGCTGGCCAGGTTAGTAACTGCAGGTAGCTAATATAACACTGGTGAAGTCAAGCAGCTGATAAAGTCCCACCAGGTTTCAGTCAACCAAATGACGTTCTATTACTTATAGATGTGTGCCAGCCAAGCAATAGTGATATTGGGATCACGCGTAAATCCCGGACAATATTGACATAATATATATCCAACAAATCCCACTAGCGGCTAATTAATCAAAGACATCCAAATTAAGTTACAGGTAATGTTAATCAAAGACATCCCAATTAAGTTACAGGTAATGTTAAACCCCAGTGTGTATCCTTATCCTGATAAAATGAAGCTGAAGCCAGTTCAAACAAAAGGTCACATAATTCCTTGAATTAGGGGGATAAATACCTATGATAATCATATAGACAATAAGAATGCCCAAAGTGCAAATAACAACACAGATCTGCAACAGCATCTTCCCAATTCTACCGAAGGCCTCTCCCATGACGCCGCCATAGGAAACCGCTGCCCCGGCCCTGCTAAACCTTAAGAGAATGTCAATTGAAGCATCCGTCAAGAAGCAAACGAAGATAATGAGTAGACTGCCGAGAACCACTCCCAAGACCTTCATAGTAGCAGGCAGAGCCATAATTCCCGCTCCTATCACCGTAGTCGATAAATTGAACACAGCGCCGGAGAAGGAGGCGCCATTGAGTCCTTCATGGACACCATATTCGTCATCCTGTTGCTTCTCGGGCAGCAGGGGACTGGTTTCACTCAACAAAGGCTTCTGCTTCCGGGGTTTCCTCTCCAGCGAGGCCACAATTGTCATTGTTTAGACAATACTAGGGACCCAAAAAGATCGGGGGTACTCGGATCTTTCAGACTGAGAGGCCAAACTTCTGAATCGGTCGGAGGGAATAATCTGAGCTGCGCGAGCGATTTTTCGGAGAGGAATTTGTCAAATAGATGGCACGCAACTTCTATTGCAACACCCGACACATTTGATGGCGCAGGATTATCCAACCCCTCCATGCCAATTTATTTGAAATATGTCTGAATATTTTATTGCAGTAGTCTACACATCTACGTCTCTTTCAATTCGTATATTATACGAAGTGTATTATACACACGTATTTTTCGTAAGTATATTGCATCGTTTAGGTACATTGCGAATCAGGATTCGTGAGGTCCACCCTTTACTTTGGGGTCAGAATTTCAAAACAAAGTAATTTTAATGTGTGTGGAAAAATTGATTGCTATAGAGTTTTGCTTTGGTACGACATACATTTTGATTAGTAACCAAAGTCATTAATATGAAATTAAATTTGAACTTAGACATATAATGAATAGAGATTTGGAATACTTGGGAGAAATAGATAATACTCTAAGATCTAAGATGATAATACTCTAAGATTTATTAGAAAAAATATTTTTATTAATAATATTGAAAAATAGATATTTATTTTTTTAAACTAAATATTATCAATTTATATGGATCAATGCTAAATTAATAGTGTTATAGTTTTTTCTTGATAGAGGCTAATAAATTGATATATGAAATGGACAGATTGCATAAATTTTAATTATTTGATCACTATTTATCAAAGTACTACAAAACACAAATCATCTACATATTATTCATATATATTTTCTAGGCAAAGACTTGCTTAAATTATAGTGTGTAAATGGTAACTATGTTAGGCATAGTCTAACTTATAGATGAATAGCCTTTTTCACCGGAATTCACTAAAATCTCTGAATACAATTTCAAGATTTTTTGTTGTTTAAAATATATTTTTGAATCCATAAATAGATTCAGCACCTTGACCAAATAGCTTTTTTCACCAAAATCCCGCAATACAATTTCAAGATTTTTTATTGTTTAAAATACATTTTTGAATGCATAAATAGATTCAGCACCTGAAAAACTCTTGCGGCTCTAGAATTATGCCCATTGAACAGTGTAAACTCAAATTTTTAAAATATATGTTGGATTTTGATTAAAATTAATCGATCGTGAAAAAACTATTTTAAAATATTTTAATTTTAGGTGGTTTTCCTATAAATATAAGCAATAAAAAAATCAATGCACAAATATCTAGAAATCATGGCATGAATATTTCAACTATATCTAAAATTATGACACAAAATATGTGATGTAAGTATCCACATTACATCATATCATGCAAACGTGGCAATATGACTTAAAAATTATGGTCCAATCAAATGTTTGAATATAGTTTTTTTAGTAATACTGAAAAATAATATTTATTTTTCAAAGTTAAACATGATAATTTGTTTTGGCCAATATTAAACTAACGATGGTAAATAGGCAAATTAATTACTATAGTTTTACCTTGGCATGGACTAATAAATCGAGCTTTGATTTACTAGCTTTACATTTTGTCCATTAAAATTTAGCATACTCTAACTAACTTACAGATGAAATGGGTTTTTCACCATAATATGGTGATATAACCTCAAACCAGGTTGTGATTTTTTGTTGTTTAAAAAACATTTTTGAATACATAAATAGATTCAACACCCTAAAAATCCTTAAAGTATTCAAATTCAACATTAAACAACTTACATTGAAGTTTTTAAAAATATCTATAGATTTTAGTTAAAATTAACCAAAATAATACTTAAAAATTGTTGTTTCATCTATAAATTAGACCATAGCTTAAAATTTTGATATTTCTTAAAGAATAAAATAATGACTATTTTAATTATGAATAAATATTAAACATGTATAATTAGTTAATATTGTATATTGAAAAACTCTTAAGACACTACTATTTTAATTATGAATAAATATTAAACATTGTATAATTAATTAATATTGTATATTAAAAAAACTCTTAGACACTTAGATTGTATAGAGTTGACAATTTAAATATATGATTACAAGCAATGGCTACTTAATTCTATACAAATTAGACAAAAAAAATTCTTCCAAATATGTAAAAAATAAATTACAACTTTTACCATTTAGATAAAAATAAAGTAATAAGATGTAAAATCACTAAATCAATAGCCAACTGAGTACCTAGTTATTGAAATTTTCCAAACATATACGAGTGCTTTTGACAAGTGTCTTTTCTTGATGAATAATATTTTTGTTGTTAAATTTTGTTTGAAATTGTGCTTTTGACAAGTGTCTTTTCTTGATGAATAATATTTTCGTTGTTAAATTTTGTTTGAAATTGTGTATATGCCGCTTTTAAACAATGGAGTTGGTGTGATTTTTTGGATTTTCTGATGCTAGAATCCGACGAAAAAATTGAGATGAAATCTTGATTTGTGTTATTTAAAATGACTTTCTGAGAATGTATTCGATGCCAAAAAATCCCAATAAACTAAATTGTACAAAAATTACCTATCAAACTTCTAATTTCAATAAATTCTAATTGAACTTTTAAAAAATTAAACCAAAAAAATTCCAAAAACATCACACTAAAAACAACTCATTAAACAATTCCATAACTTTTCATAATGATCACCCCCATTGGTAATGACTTAGCGCTTCACGTAACATTTAATTGCATTAATGGTATTCAACCCTTAGTGAGTAATTACTCCACAATACATTTAAGACCATAATGATGTTTGCGAGCTAAAGTGTAAGGACAATATCACGTGCTACGAATCTTCAACTTTAACTATGAAATTTAAGTTTAAGGCAAATGTTTTTATTTATTTTGAAAAGTTTTTTTTAATGTAGTTTTTCCCTCATATAATTATTGAGTATGAAAATTTCGAAGTTAGATAAAAAAAATATTTTCGTTTTCTTATTTTAGTGGATAAATAAATTTATTTAAAGATTTAAATGATTCATTTTGTTGTTATTACTATTTTTGTTAGGTATTTGTTGGGTATTTATTAATTAGTTAAATAAGATAAATATTTTTTAATTAATTAAAGTGTAATTTTTAAAAATAATTTTTTTATATTTTACAATTTATTTTATTGATATTTATTTTTTATGGGATTGGTTGTTAATTTGGACATGCTATTATTTAATGTCTCAAATAACCAGCCAAGAGTAAATAGGTTCCATTATCATGGATTTGAGACTTCTGTGATTTGCATTCTGTGTGGTTGCATCTTCCGGATTCATCGCATCTGT
>APFE031685975.1:103542-167962 GCA_000404065.3 Pinus taeda
AATCTAACTCCATCAAGTTTACAATGGAGCCAAAAGTCAATGGTATCCTTTCATTCCTTGAAGTTCTTATTTCTAAGAAAGATGATTCTCCTTTCTCTCACCAGGCCTTTCGGAAGAAGACTCACATAGATCAATATCTTCATGCCAGTTCCCATCATTATCTTGCACAAAAGTTGGGAGTTCTCAACACTTTAACGACTCGTGCTTTAAGGATTTCTGATGAAAGTCACCTGGATAATGAGAAAACCAATCTTCTTAAAATGTTCCAAAATAATGGTTTTAATAAGCACCAAGGTCTCTAGTGTTTAACTTCCCTTTATCCAGGGGACCACTAACAAGATTGATCGAATGCTTAAGAAGTACAACGTCCCTTCCACCTTTATGCCCCTAAACACCATTAAAAGCTCCCTAATATCCATCAAAGACCCAGTAGACCTTAAAAATATGAAGGGTGTTTATGTTATCCCATGTTCCTGTGGGACTCCCTATATTGGAGAAACAAGATGCTCCATAAAACAAAGTATTCAAGAGCATGCAACTGACATCAAACATGTAGGACTCACTCCTCAACTTTGGTAGAACATACTATGAAGGCAAATCACCACATATGTATAGAAGAGTCCCAAGTCATTTGTGGGATTGACATTTCCATCACCTAAAGTTTAGGGAGACCTTCGAAATTGAGAGAAGGTCGAGTACACTACATAGGGACAATGATTGGAAAATTAGTAATTGTTGGATCCCTGCCCTATCTTCTTATTGGTCTTCATTCTTGTTTACCCCTTTCTTTCTTTCATGTCATTAGTATATTCCCTTCCTTTTATCTCCTTTCTTTTATTTAAGTTCATATATTTATTTAATATTTTTTCCTTTTCCTTATTATTCATATTAATTATCGTAACATTATTCTTGCTTACTATGTAAAAAATGATATTATTTCATAAGAGCATATTTTTTCTAATCTTTTTGCTATTATTTTTTTTATACATATATAATTACTTATTTTCCTGAATACATTCCTATAATTCCTATATTTAAGTTTTCCTATAATTCAAGTATTTAAGTTTATTTTTCATTCTTATTGTTATACTTATATATTCCAGGCTTATATTTTATTGATTATGGATTTTCTTTCCTTTTTATATTTCTTTATTTATTAAATATATATATATATATATATATATATATATTATTTTCGGTTTTTTTGCATTACTTATCAATTTTAGTATTAATCAATTCATTCTTCATATATATAGAACACGTAAAATACCGCATAAATATATATTCTATATAGATATCTAATTTATTATAATTTATTGAAATATATATTTATTAATAATTTATTTATTTGTTCGTTTTACTATTCATTATTTTTTAATTTGAAATTCAATTTATTATTATTATTATATTATTATTATTATTTTATATTATTTTTTTTAATACTAATTTCTCCCAACTCTTAATAATTTATTGGTTCTTATGGTTCTTAGATGTTTTATTGGAATATTTTAATGTAAATATTATTAATTGATTTATTTTTTTACCATCATAATTTAAACGCTGCATTTAAATATTATTTATCCACTTGCTTTATATTAAGACTTTTCATTTTAGTCCTGGATGTTGAACCACATTAAGGTGGTTCAAAACAACGTGACCTATATGTGAAAATGATTTTATTGAAAAAACGAGATTAATTAAATTTATTAAAAAAAAAGAAGACAAGTAATAATATAATATTTTAATATTAAATTATATAATTAGTTGTTAAGAGAAAGGGTGAAGTCAATAAATTGAGTAAATAATTGTTAAGATGAAGGGCCAAATCAAAGGATTTGAATAAATCAAGATTAACTAAATTAAAATAGATAATGAGATGAGGAGCTTTATTTATTTTTTGTTTGTCAAGTGGCCTGAGTTCATCAGAGATTACATCAGGGTTGACTTGTGGCTTGAGAAACCGCGACCCAGGGGCATCTAAGTCATCAAAATCACTCAGTTATCGCACACGGCCTGGACAACACCAACCCTTAACATGACTGGATGTTTGCCCACAGAGTTTTGAACCAGTGACCTTTTCATTACGGAGTGACTTAAAAGTACCCCTATCACTATCTATTCTACGCCTTGTGGGGAAGATGAGGGGTTTTAACATTAAGGAGGATAAAGGTACAAGATTAATATTTTTATTAAAAAGAAGGAAATAAGAGAAAATTAGAAAATATCGATAAACTTGAGAGGATACAAATATGAAAAATGTCGGGATTAGAAAACAAGATGATTTATCTTTTAATTAAAGTAAAATATTATAGCATAAGGTAAAAATATTTTTAATGAGTTATATGTTGGATAAACGATTACCAAGAATGACTTCAATTATAGTCAACCTCCCGATTAAAATTATTTGGGTGTTTCTCTATTTCAAGGGCTTCTCTTATGATTCTGGAATTATAAAAAGGAACAAAGGCGAGGATTTTGGTTTGATCAAAATAAATTAGATGTTGAGAGTTAAAGGAGTGCTCATCTATGGCTAACTTCAATAGCCTGCGATTATTAATATCAACAGTATGCTCATTAATGTGAGCTTTGAAGGGACGCCCAATTTGACCAATGTATGATTTTCCACATGAAGATGAATTGACTATGTTTATGCAATTTTAAATCATACTATCAAAAATAAAAATTGTTTAAAAATTAAATAAATAAAATCCTCACACCACCCAGTGTCCTAAAAAAATTAATTGTCTATTAAATTTATTTATAACAATAAAGTTGAAAATTATGAATATGTACCAACCCTTAATACAAAATACAATCTCAATCACCCTGATGTACAAGAGGGAATCATATTCATGGTTCTTGGAATTGATATCACTAGCTTCAAAATTTATTTATAAATGTGTGACAAACATTTTCATTGTTGCATCATCAAATAAACGCTACAACAAATGTGAGTTGTCCATGTTTTTCTCGTCAAGTCGGAGGGAAATTGAATCTGTGCTTAAAGATGGATGTATGCAAACACAAAGATGTAATCCTTGAACCAATAAGTTCGATAAATTTTCACCTACATGGAGTATAAAGTAGATATTGACATGTTCATATCAAAAATATTTAAAATAATGGTTTTTGATAGTGATAATGCCTCCATGATGGGATACAACAGATATTAACTGTAACATGGAATTTCAATCTATTCGTATCAATTACGACTAGATTCTAGAATTCAGAGTGAAGCAGGATGACAACATACCCTAGTCTCCACTCCTTCAACTCCCAATTTTTGCACTAAAGCATGAGCGTTAAAGTCAATTTCATCATTCCAGTGAACATGCTTAATGTCTATAACAGGTAACATGCTAGCCTAATTGTTGTTGTGTTGGAAATCACAATAACTTAAAAATTACCAAAATATGCAGTATGAATGCATAGTGAAACACAAGGATTTGTATGTTATATTTGTACAAGAAAAATGATCTTGATTTTAACGACTAACTTATAAAAAAATACAAATCAAATTAAAAACTATATCTTAAAAAAAATTGTATATACTAAATGGAATTATTCTTGTATAAGATGTTAGAGAAAATCACATTAATCGCATTGAGCAAGGAGTATTGGCCTAAACAGAAAACTATAATAAGTGTACAACTATAAAATTATTTGTTGGTATTATTAAAAGGTCACTGGTTCAAAACCAAAGAGAGTAGAGTATGTATGCCTTCATAGGCTTAATAGTCAAATCGTTGCATGGAAGCGAGTCCCTTTCCCCACAAACAAGAGGGTCTCATACACCAATTTGGTGTCTGGCTTAGCCGTAACCTTAAAATTAAATAATAATAAAATTAGATAAAATAATAATAATAATCATAAATGTACCTATAAAAAATATAAAATTAATATATATATATAAATATATATATATATATGTTTTAATTATTAATCATAAATGTACTTATTTTTTTTGCTAAAGAAAGAGTCAAACCTTCTATTGACTTGGGAGTGAAAATAAGTTACATAAGTTACATAAGTTACAACAGGCATTAAGATGACTCATTCTCCAACAAAGGGAAGAAATAAATCAGCACTTAGTATCAGCAATAAAACCAAAGTACAAAAGGGAGAAATAAAACCAAAGTACAAAAGGTTTTGGATCTACCAATTGTCACATGTACCCACAAATATGCTCAACTCTCAGTAGCCATTGATCTGCCTCCTCCTGATCAAACAGACAATATCCATATCGCGCAGAGCAGTAGCCCGAGGAATACCCACCCGATGAGGGCAGTATTCTCTCTCCTCTCAACACCACGTGTAGACGT
The DNA here is from genome assembly GCA_000404065.3 of Pinus taeda. NCBI lineage: Eukaryota > Viridiplantae > Streptophyta > Pinopsida > Pinales > Pinaceae > Pinus > Pinus taeda. Next base: position 107,865 of record APFE031685975.1, read on the forward strand.
TTGAGTGGCATCGCATGCAAATCATAAAAACCACTTAAGGATTGGAGGGTGCCCGATAAGGGTGGTAAACCGGAAGTTGATTTAGCCTTCGCTAACTACCACCTGAACCCACTAATCTACCTGACAGTCTATAGTCGTTGATCTTATCCTTCCTGATCCGACGACCAATATCCATATTGTGCGGCGCAGAGGCCTGAGGAATACCCACACGATGAGAGCGGTATTCACTCACCTCCCCCTGCCACGTGTAGACAACTGAGTGGTATCGTTTGCATTTCATGAAAACCAATTTAGGATTTGAGGGCACCTGATAAGGGTGGTTTAGCAAGGGCTGTTTTGACTCCTGTTTCCTTTTTCCCGGACCCCCAAATCGTCGATCTGCTCCCTTTTGATCGAACGGCCCATGGCCAAATCGCGCGAATACACCATCCATCTCAGTAGCCTATCGCCTCCAATCTTTTTCCTCATGAGCAAGCGGCCAATGGCACGAGTACTTCCTCTGGTCAGGCTTCCAATAGCACTTGTGCTAATGCAATGATGTTGATTTCCTTTGAGATCCTTAAGTTCCCATACTCTATGAAACTTTCTAATGTACTCTTATTCTTCATTGTCGAAAGGTGATATTCCATTTCCTTGTCTGTTCTAATATTGCTCCCTGTCTATGAGGCCCGAGATGAGCATCCTTCTCACATTTATATGTCTATTACCTCCTCCCACCTGCAACACATGTTGGTTCGTGTGCATCTAACCCCTTCAATTGCAAGCCAGTCCTCTACTTTGTTGGCTTCCCTGCGAACATGCACAAACCTGAGAGTTCTTAGAATTCTTAGGCGTGATTGAATTCTGTAATAGAATGGTAGAAGCCTCTAGTGTCTTGAGATTTTCTCTTATGCTAATCCTGAGCCTATCCGCTTGACCGAATTGATGACTAATTCCGAGTCAGCCTCGATGATAACATTATGCGTGTTGTGCTCTATCAGTATTTCCAAGCATTGTTCCATAGCCATGAGTTCAGCCATATTGTTGGTGGCTTTCCCAAATGACTATGAAAGATTGCTTGTATGTTTACCTCCTCATCTCTCATGACTCCTCCATAACCTGCATCTCCAGGATTGCCTTTAGAGGCTCCATCTATGTTGAGTTTTAAAAAGCCCTGTGAAGGGGGTTGCCAGAAAGCATTTCCATTTGAAGTATGCTTTGTGGTCTGATGAGGACTCTGAGGGATATGTGTTTGAAGCTCCAACCTTTCCAGGATACTCGCCTCTCTATGTTCAATGTGCTTTCCTGTAGAGAATCCCCCAAGGGTGTTGACTGTCTCCTTGAGTTTTTTAAGGATTAGCGTTATGATGCTACTCACTGGGCCCTTTTTATCTTTAAAAATATTGTTGTTGCGCTCTTTCAAATACATTCCAGATCAAGAACCCTGGAGTTAAAGTGTCTGTTGTCTCATTGTCCAAGAAATTTCTTCTCCAAATTTTCAGCGTAACAGTGATATTATTTTCATTCCTGCCTGTCTACTTGAAGATGTCTCCAACCCAATTTCATAGTGTTGAAGTGAAGGAGTAGAGATTGATAAGATGATTTGTGGTTTCTTCTTGCTGATCACATAGGTGACATCTTGAGGGGCCAACAAAACCTCTCTTTCTGAGATTCTCCCATGTGAGAATCTTGTCTTGTTGAACCAGCCACCTGAACAGTTTGATCTTCATCCAATATGGGTTATTCCAAAGGTCTTTCCAAGTCTTGTTAGTGTTTGGAAAGTTAAGACTTGTAGCTATTCTTTTGGCTTCTTTGAGGTTGAAGAGACCCACATTATTTCTTCCCCATCTTAATTGGTCATTTGAGGTTGAGGTCAAGATTTTCCTTTTTACCAAAATATATTCCAGGCCTTTAGCTTGAGTTTTCAGTGTGGTCAGCTCATTGTAATCTGGAAGTTTCCATATTCTCCATTTTCCATTATTCCTTTGCTTATCCCATTAGTCACTTACCCTCTTTAATCCTTTGTTAATGGTATCTGTTGGATACTTTCTAGTTACTCATAGCTGAGATTACCTTCCTACTGCCAATTGTCCTCCCAGAACTAGGCCAAATTTCCACTTTTGATCTCCTAGAAACTGTGTTTTTGTACTAAGTCTCTATTCTCCCGGGCCCTATTCCAAATTTCAGAACCTTTTACTTGTCCTGTCATTCTTATGAGGGTCGTTTCCTGCTAGTTCATTGGATACTTTTGTTTCCATAGTTCGCCTAGGGGGTTTGTATTTCCTTTAGCCATCTCCACCACACTTTTGCTCCTAGAACTTTGTTTAGAATTCCTGGGTCATGTAGACCCAAGCCACCATGGGATTTGAGTTTGCATACCTTGTCCCAAGCCACCAGAGCTTCTTTTTCTCTTCCCCTTTCCCCTAGAGAAAGTCTCTTTGCATGATTATGATTTGTTGAAGGACTCCTGTTGGTGCCGGAAGGGATCATAGCATGTAGATTGGGATGGTTTGGAGGATCGCCTTAGTGAGGACCAACCTCCTTGCTAGGTTCAGGGCTTTGTTTGTCCACTTGCTGATCTTGTCTTTCAATTTGTTTATTACTAACTCCCAAATGTCCTTGTTCAGCGGTTTGTCGATGAAGGGAACTCCAAGATACTTCGAGGGTAGTGAATCTCTTTGAAAGCCTAAAATTCTGGAGAGATTTATCTAAATAGAAATATCAGTATTGAAAATGAAAATCTTTGATTTTGTGAGGCTTACCTCAGTGCCAGTTGCCATTGCAAACTCATACAAAATTTGCTTGAATGCTTTGGCTTCCTTGACTGTAGGTATGCCTTGTAGCATAGTATCGTCCACAAATTGCTAATGTGTCACTGTGTCTCCATCTCGAGTGAGTCTGAGTCCTTGTATTCTTCCTTCCTCCTTGGCAACTCTGATCACTCTACCTAACCCCTCCATCATGAGAATGAAGAGGAAAGGGGAAAGAGGATCACCTTGTCTGAGAGCTCTTGTAGGCTTGAAGGTTCTGAAAGGAGATCCATTAAGAAGAATTGAACAACTGGCAGTGGTGACAAGAGCCATGACCCACCTTATCCAATTATGGTCAAAGCCATATGCTTTTAGAACCTCCCTTATGTATGCCTAGCTTAGTTTATCATAAGCTTTCGCTATGTACAACAGTATTATCATCCTTGCTTGATTGTTGGTTTTGAGGGAATGAACCACTTGATGAGCTTGAATTATGTTATTGAGAATTTGTCTCCCTTCCACATAACTGTTTGCTCCTCTGACACCAGAGTTGGGAGGAGGGGCTTGAGTCTGTTGGCAATGACTTTGGAAATGATTTTGTACACCACATTGCATAATGCTATGGGTCTAAACCTGTCTGGAGAGGTGGCTTTTTCCTATTTGGGGATTAAGGCAATGAAGGATTCATTGAGCGCCCTCAATACTGATTTAGAGCTTCTTGAGTCCTCCACTACCTCCAGAATATCTTGTTTTACAATCTTCCAACATGTTTTGAAGAAGTCCACATTGAAACCGTCAGGACCTGGAGCTTTCCCATTATGCATTTCTTTGATAACTTCCTTGACCTCTTCCTCTGTTACTAGTCTATTGAGATTATATTTGTCTTCCCTAGAGACCAGTTTAGGAATATACTCAGTAAATATTCTCGTGAATTGGGATCTGTCTGCTATAGTTTCCTCAACAATTCTTTGAAAATGCTGGACTAGAACATCTTCCATTTCCTCATGTGTATTTTTTTCTATTCCTTGAGGATCCATGAGTTTCAAAATCTATTGTTATTTCTGTGAGCTATGGTGGATTTGTGAAAGAATTTGGTGTTTCTCTCCCCTTCCTTAATCCATTGGACTCTAGATTTCTGTCTCGAGAAGATTTCCTCTTGTAGACATCTGTTGTCCCATTCATGCTAAAGTGAGTTTGCAAGCTCTTTTCTTTCCTCTGTGAAGCCTTCTGTAATGAGAATTTGGTTAATTTCCTGTAATTTCCTTCCCACTTCTCCTTTAGCTTTGAAGATATTTCCAAATTCATTTTTATTCCATTCTTTGAGTCTACCTTTGATGTGTTTGAGCCTGAGATGTAGAAGGAACATCTTCATGCCTTTCCAGTGTCCATGTCCACTAGTTTCATATTGGTGAGGAAGTTCTGGAAGGCAACAGAATCTCGACCAAGTGTTCTAGTTCCCCCTTTTTTTTCCGTGAGAGATTTGATCATGTCAAAATCTCCCCCTAGAATCCAAGGTAATGTTGGGTGTCTTTTTTTCATTTCCTCCAGAGAGGTGAGGAGCCAGAGTTTATATTCCAGTGGTTGAGGTCCATAGACATTGGTGATCATATAACACTCCCTGTCACCGACTGGTTGGATAATCAAAGAAAGATGGTGCCTGGATGCCTCCGCATCAAGAATACCAAATTTCTGAGGATTCCATAGAGTGAGAATGCCTCCAGTTGAGTTAGTTGCTTTGACCTCAAGATACTCATATTTATTTAACCATTTGCTATGCTTTTCTATGATCTTCTCTACTGATCATTTTGTTTCCTGTATGAACACTATGTCTGGTTTTTCCTCTTTGATTCTATTACTTAGATTTCTTTGTTTCCTTCTACTCCCTAGTCCTCTAATGTTCTAGGTTGTGAGCTTCATTGAGGGGGTTTTGTGAAGGAGTAAATGGAGAGATATTTCATCCTGCCTGAGTCAATCATGAGTTTTCAACATTCTAGCAGCAATTCTTTCTGTCTCTTTCTTCCTCTTTTCTTGCTTGGGTTTTTAGCTGATTTTCCTATTATTAATCCCAATGAGGTAACCCCTTTGTTTTCCTAATTGTCATGTCCTCTGTTAACTTCCAAATCTTGTGGATGCGACCTGTTAAGGAATAGTTGTTGCACCCTCCTCCTGTGGTAGATAGTTAATTCCCTAGTTGCCTCCTTGTTCTAGAAACTTTTCTAGTTCAATGTTTTCCCTCTCAAGGATCTCCTGTAAGTCTTGGTCCTCTGTGCCACTTTCACTTTGAGTCATATCATGGTCTCTTTCTATTTCCATGGTACTCAATGGGTTTGTTTTGTGTTCAATCTGTTCCTGAGTGATCTCCATGCTAATCTCTTTTCCTTCCCCCTTTTTTCCTGGTCCTCTGCTTTCATTTGAGTTCCCTCCTCTTCTTCTACTTCTTCTAAGATTTCAAAACTGTTATGACTTCTTGCTTTGCTTTCACTAGGGTTCTTTTGGGTCTTTTTTCCAACTCCTTTCCCTTTTCCTCCCACTTTAATAAAACCTGTGGGTTCTTTCCCTTTGTTGGTTTTCTAGTGTTCCTCCCTTTTATTAAGAGGGTAGTCTTTGAGTAGGTGTCCATGTTCATGACATTTGCGACATCTGAATGGTATGTGTTCATAGTCCACTGCCTGAACCCATTCATCGTCATAGACTTCTAGGATGACTTCATTTGGGAGTGCTCTTGATAAGTCCATCTCAACACATATGCGGGCAAAGGAGGTATACCTTCCTCGGAGAGTTGCCTCTAAAATCTTTAAAAAATGGCCTAATTTGTTACCTATAGCCTTTAAAGATTCTGACATCCAATAATCTAAAGGTAAGGAGTATAATCTGATCCATACCGGGACCGATGTGAATGTTTCTCGCTCCTGAACAAAGTTCATCGTCCATGGTTGCATATAGAGACCAACAACCACATAGAAGTATGGTCCTCCTTCAAAAATTTTGTCCCTGTCTTCCAAGTTTGTGAATACCACCATAAAAAACCTTTAGATCCAAGATGTATATTTAACTCTCCTTTTGGTTTCCAGGTGTATTTTATCCAAGTGTATAAAGCTTTCTTCGTCGGCCAGATTTCCATAAACTTGCATATTATCGCATAGTTTATCATATGATCTTTGTGCTCCTGCAGCGCTGGATCATTTAGGATTACCCTTGGTTTAATATTAGACTTTAGTTTATAGGGCCCCATCTTGGCTTTATTCTCACATCCCTGACCTCTGTCTTCTGCTTTCTCCTCTTGTCGGACTTCCTCGTGGGTCCCTTCCTTTTCATGGGGTTTGCTGCCCTTCGCCTTCTGGGTGTCAGAAATTTTTGTCTTGTTCTTCAAGAGGTTTTGAGACTTGTTTCTATTCACTGCTCTGCCTCTGTTTGAAACCACATTACTGTAGGAGGGAGTGGAGCTCCCTCCTCCTTGCCCTTCCATGGTTATCCGCTTACTTCTGTCGCTTCCTGTGTTAAACCCTAGTTTTTCCTCTCAAAGCTCCCCTCCATCTCCAACCCCAATCATAAATGTACTAATTAAAATAGAAATAATATCCAAATTAATATGGGAAATGATTTTTTGAGCATAGGAATAAAATCTTAAATCAAAATAAATAATTTGTCTTTTTAGGTCCGATAGATCATTATTTGGTCTCAATGGACGTTAACCATCATCATCATCATCATCAAAATAAATTATTTGTGTTATTGAGAATGCATTCCGCATAATCACATCATCAAATTTTGAGTCATAATCGGATTAATTATTTGTGGGTTTTGTATTATTGAAGTGGCGCGTTCAAGCTACGACAACGCGCTAAAATAGTTTCATCAATGTAAAATAATTTGTATTTGTGACCTTATTTTACATGTGGAAGGTGACTTTTAATTGAATATGATTTTTTAAATATAATGAAATATTTGGGACGTAATGTTTCATATTATTGGTCTAGTTGGGTACGAAATAGGACATTGAGGTCGAATAATTTACTCATTCTATTGTTTTAAAAATAATTTATTATGGTTTGAATGTATTTATTATTTAAAAAATTAATTAAATTTAATTAAAAATTTAAAAAAATATGTATATATTATTTATATGTTTGAAATGGTTTTTTTTAATAAAAAAATTTATTAATTTGATATTATTATTTATAATTTTAAAAAAATATCTATATTAAAAAGAGATTAGATTTTAATATAATAATTTAGTAGATAAAATAATTATATTCATTAAAAATTTATTTAAAAATGGTTTATTTATAATTGAGGTTCTCTAAATTAATAATTTAAAATATTATATTAATTATAATATTATTAGGGATTAATAAATTTAAGGGACTACTATTATAAACCCAAGGGATTAATAAACATAAGAGATTATTAATATTATAAATCCAATGGATTAATAAACCTAATGGATTAATATAAAGAACTCAACAGATTAATATTATAAACCTAGGAGATTAATAAACCTATTAATACAAGGGATTAATATTATAAACCAAAAGGATTAATAATATAAACCCAAGGGATAAATGTGGTTGACAATGTTAGGGTTTATAATATTTATATATTAATACATGTTAACTATGATTGATTATTGTTGACATGGTCAACTATAACTAGATAGACATCATAGTCAACAATAGTCAACATGACTAGCATGGTGAACCATACTTACCTCAGGAACCATGGTCTCTCTATAAGTGACCTATAGTGAACCATAATGGATGGCCATGGTTGACCATAAAGACTTATAGTGGATGACTAGGGTTAAGAATGTTAATTATGAGATTTATAATTCTAATCCTAGGGTTTATAATCCTAGGTTTTAGGATATTAAACTTATGGTTTATAATATTAGGGTTTATAATAAAAATCTCGGGGTCTCTAATATTGAGTTTCATTATGTTAGAGTTTTGTATTAGTGTTAAATATTGTGACATTGGAATGGTACAAAATATATCTAACGTTGCATTACGACAAACATTGTCTCAATGTGAGAATCAATTTGACAAACAAACATTGTCTCAATGTGAGAATCAATTTGACAAACAAACATTGCCTCAATGTGAAAATCAAATTGACAATCAATGTCATGATGCTACATTAGAATGCAATTTATTCAACGTTGCATTGCGGCATTACAAAATTGAGGTTTAATATTATGGTTTATAATATTTGGTTTATAATATTAGGGTTTATAGTATTAATCTTAGGGTTTGTTATATTGGGTTTTATAATGTTAGGGTTCCATATTAGGATTTAATACTATGATGTTGGAACGGTACAAAAATCTGCCCAATGTCGCATTGTGTCAAACATTGTCTCACTATGACAACCATTGTCACAATGTTACACTACATTGCAATTTATTCAACGTCACATTGTTATATTAAAAATTTGGGGTTTAATATTAAGCTTATAATATTAAGACTTTTTAATATTGGGTTTATAATATCAATGTTTAATTTTAAGGTTTAATATTGGGTTTATCATTTATAATTTATAATACTAGGGTTTAATATTAATCCTATGGTTTATAATATTAATTAATCTGGCAATCATGGTTGCATTGTTTGTTGCAATCCTATGGTTTATAATATTAATCCTTGGGTTTATAATCCTAAGATTTTATGTATTAATCTTAGGGTTTATAATAATAATCTTAGGGTTTATTATATTGGGTTTTATAATGTTAGGGTTTTGTATTAGAGTTTAATATTGTGAAATTGGAATGGTACAAAAATTGATATAACATCGCATTGTGACAAACATTGTCTCAATACAACAATTAATCTCACAACCATTATCGCAATGTTACATTGCATTGCAATTTATTCAACGTCGCATTGTGACATTGCAAAATTAGGGTTTAATTTTAGGGTTTATAATATTTGAGTTTATAATATTGGGTTTATATTATTAATGCTTAATATTGAGTTTATAATTTATAATGGTGAGGTTTAGTATTAGGGTTTATGATATTAACCTTAGGGTTTGGGTTTTATAATGTTAATGCTTTATTAGTATTTAATACTGTGATATTGGAATGATATAAAAATATATCCAACATCACATTGCGACAAACATTGTCTCAATACAACAATCATTCTCGATATTCCGAATTTTAATATTGAATTTATAATAATATTTTATATTGAGTTTATAATTTATAATAGTGAGGTTTAATACTAGGGTTTATAGTATTAATCTTAGGATTTATTATATTGAGCTTTATAATTTTATGGTTTTATATTAGGATTTAATATTGTGACATTGGAATGGTACCTAAATCTATCCAATGCCGCATTGCGACAAACATTGTTTCAATACAATAATCAATCTAACAATCACTGTCACAATTACATTACATTGCAATTTTTTGAATGTTGCATTGTTACATTACAAAATTGGGGTTTGATATCAGGTTTATAATATTAGGACTTTTTAATCAATCTGACATTTATAATATTAATCAATTTGACAATCATTAGTGCAATGTTTATAATCCCTTGGGTTTATATTTTTAATCTTAGTGTTTATATTCCTAGGGTTTAATATTAAACTTAGAGTTTATAATTTAATCCTAGGTTTTAATATTAATTTCTTCGGTTTATAATATTAATCCATTGAGTTTATAATATTAATATTAGAGTTTATAATATTAAGGTTTATATATTAATTTGAAGGTTTATGACATCAATCTCACGGTTTATAATATGAATATTAGGGGTATAATCCTTTGGGTTTATAATATCAATAATCCCTTGGGTCCCTTGAGTTTATAATATTAATAATCCATTGAGTTTATTAATCCCTTGGGTTTATAATATTAATCCCTAATATGCATAATAATATAATAGGGTTTATAATATTAGGGTTAATAATATTAATCTTAGGTTTGATATATATATATTAAGGTTTATAATAATAATCCCTTGGGTTTATAATATTAATAATCCCTTGGGTTAAATATTAATCCTAGCATTTATAATCCCTTGGGCTTATAATATTAATCCTAGGGTTTAATATTAATCTTTTGGGTTTATAATCCCTTAGGTTTATAATATTAATCCCTTGGGTTATTAATCATTTGGGTTAATAATATTAATAATCCCTTGAGTTTATTAAACCCATGTGTTTATAATATTAATCCCTTGGGTTTATAATATTAATATTCCCAAGGGTTTATAATATTAAATCATTGAGTTTTTTTTTTTATAATCTTGGTGGGACTACATCTTCATCATGTCCAATATATCACCTCGACCAGGGCAGGGAATTGAACCAGTTAATTCACATCAAGGAGTGCCTTAACAAAGCACCCAATCATTGTCTATCCAAGACCTCGTGGACAAACCATTTAGTTTCTAATATTGATCCCTTGGGTTTATTTATTCCTTGAGCTTATAGTATTAATCCCTTGGATTTCTTAATCCCTTCGACAATCACTTTGGTTTATTAATCTCTTGAGGTTATAATATAATGAATCTCTTGGATTTATTAATCCCTTGGGTTTATAATATTAATCCCAAGAATATATATATATATATATATATATATATTATATTATATATATATATATATATATATATATATATATATATATATATATATATATATATATATACGAAACAAGTAGTTTATATTGATCCAACTAGAATATGGGCTAGTACCGTTACATTCAAATATTTTTCTTCTTCATCAACATTCCAAAATTGTTCAAAAAACATCATGTTTCTACCTTGGTTATTTCTAGCTATCATTCTGATAACATTTATTTTATAAAGCCTCCAAAAGACTATTATATTTAGAAAACTCACAAAACATTCAAACACGACAAATTTAGCTCCCAACTTGTCCAGTTTTTTATTCTTCCATCTACTGTGGGAGCATTATGGCCAATGTTTGTTCCAAGGACTCATTATATTGAAGATCAACCTACTCACGAGGAGGAGAGAATTCAGGGATTCCATACACATCCTTCAAAACTCCCAGAATTATTGTTTCCACTATAGATTCAATCTTGTCCACCTTTAAACTCATATTATCCACCTTGGTTGCTAGATTTTCCACTGTAAGCTACATATGCTCCAAATCCTCACGCAGCTCCTCTAGTTGCCATGTGATCAAAGAAAAGTGAAAGAGGGATTCTAGAGCCACTTGGTTACTGAACTTGGATCTGAGGGCCGAGATATTTTCCATTATAATGACTAGATGATCCTTACCAACTCTTTCGTGATCGCCTCGTCTTGGAGATGCCATATTACAGGGTGCTTGAGCTCTAACACTAATCATCAAAAATTCCAAAACCAATAAACAAAATTTATAATTCTGGACACAAAATCTTCCCCATTACATCAACCATATTTTCACATTGAATGTTATTGTCTCGACCTTTCATTCTCATAACACAAATTTCGAAAAACATAATCCTTCACCATGCTTCCAAGCTTATGCAAACTTAACTACTTCAATGTTAATGAAGTACTAGCCTACAAGACCATAATCCAAAGTTTATATGCATGTGGGATGGAGCTCCACCTATCCTCTAACATGTCATCATTCGCCTCGCTCTCCCAACTAGATGAGCTTCCACCATGGTCCAACTTGCAAGCGATTTGACCCTCAAGTCTATTCACTATTATGGGATTAGAGTTGTTAATAAATGGCCTAACAAACCTTGATTCCAATTTAATCAATTCCTAGAAGGGGATTAAATGGGATATAATTATCCCATTCATCACTAGTAGAAAATGGTGAAATTAGTGACTAGGTGACTAAAAACGTTAGACGCCACAACTTTTCCAAGTTAAATACTACAAAAAATGAGCAATCTTAAGTGACCCAACTAAAAACGACTAACATAAATGACTAATTTAGTCCGGAGTTAAAATATATGTCTAGATAATAAGTAATACAGCTAAAAATTATTAATGTGAATGACTAATTTAGTCCAGGAACAAAAATACGAATACCTAACAAGAACTACAATAATATGAATCAGTCGTTTATGTTAGTCATTATAATTGTGTCACTTCAACAAACTAAACTTACGAGTGATAGGGGATTCAAAGGCTATTATAGATTGGTTGAAAGGTTATACTTCCTTAAACACTTATTTATAGGATCAAAGGATGTTTGGAGTTATGAAGCTTATTATAATATTCAGGGTTATATCCTTTTATCATATTCATAGAGAATTAAATTCAAATGTTGACAAATTATCGAAAATAGGAGTGGGCGAACACCTTCTTTTGCAACACGCCATAACCACCTATGTATGTTGCAAAAAACTTGCCAAGTTATTTAGTGGGTTTCACATCTATTTCACATTTTTTCTTCGTCTTGCAAAGTGGCAGTGCCAAGAAGAGGGTATGAACTTCAATCAAGAAATGTTCAATTAGTACCACTAGCATGTTTCCTTTGTGCAATTTGTCAAATGTATGAAGTTTGCTTCACAACTTCTAATGGTGCTTAAATTACTTGTCTACACCTCTAACTGAGACTGCAACCCCCCAAAATATCTAACTATTCAAGCTCTTCAACCCTTGTTAGAGTATTCTTAGACATGCACACATGCCTCAAGCGAAACATAACACTAACATCCGAAATGTGTATGATCATCCCCTCTTTTAATGCTTCATTGAATCCACATTATCTCACTACTTAAAATGAAACGTTCACAGCTTAAGGAAAAGCATCTACTTTGCTTATAACAATCTAAACAATGAGAGTTTCTAGGAGAGGACTCCATTTTCTCAAGATGAAAACAATTTGAATATATTTAACCTAAAGAAGGATACATATCCTACTCCTTCCAAATTTCACATATGATTTTTAAGAAACTAACACTTTTTTTTAAGTATTAAATCCACTTACTATATACTCTATTTTGTTTGCACCCACATAATATGCAAGAACACCTAAATGTTCACACAAAGTATTGATTGGACTGAACATGTTGGAAAAAATGGAATAGGAAATGTAAGTTATCAAGAAAAATATAAAGGCAACAAAAGATAGACAAAAAATTTATGTAGATCAACACAAGGCATTTAAGGAGTTTTAGGTTGGGGAGCATGTGTACTTGTGCGTTGGACCAATGGCCTACAGACTTGCATTGTTTCCGATACTAAAAGTCTGTGATGTTTTCCATGTTTCATTGCTTCAGAAGTATTTAAAGGATGTTGATCACATGATTGACTAGTATGTATTGCAGGTGGAACCAAAAGGAGAATTCAAACTGGAGCCTCAATGTATTTTGCAGCAGAAATAACTCATGCCCCAAAACTAAGCTATCAAGCAAGTTAAAGTGCAGTGGAAGCACTTTGGGCCCGCTGAAGCTACATGGGAGATAGTTGATTAGATGCACGATATGTATCCTTCATTGTTTTCTGGTTGAGACAAAGGAGTTTTGGTGTATATATATATATATAAATGTATGTATGTACGTACCGCAACAAGCTGTGTTATAAAGCTCTAATAAGCGGTATGGTTGTTATGTTGTCATGTTTTTCATGTGGTTTTTCTTTTCAATTGGTTTTTATGATCTATAAGATGTCGTGGATATTCCATTGGACAGTTCATCACAACAGATCTGATAATTTTATATTAAATATATGAGATTCTACACTATTACAGTTTTATTAAACTTTAAGATCTGTAGATTTAACTATAATTAGTGCATGCATGCGAATATAAATTATCTAGAAAAAGTAGAGAACGACAAAATAAGCTCACACACACATAAGACACAAGATATGCTCTCGGGGAAACCCTTTTGGGAGAAAACCCAGCCGGAAGGTGAGGCCGCTTCTCTCTCTTTCTCTATTTCGAAATTTGGCTGCAAGTACAAAGAAGTAATGCTTGTGGCTCGTGGGTTTCTACAGTGCACATAACCTCTTTGTGTGCTCTACCTCCTATCTCTCTTGGCTATATTTTATCAGTTATGAAAAAAAATTCTCTCGACTGAATGGAACGCCTCTTCCTCCTAGTGGCCTGGCTATAACACACCTTGATAGCCTACTAGTGGTTAATTTTGACTACACCAACTCTTAACTAGAGCTACAAAATAGACTTTTCTAGAGTATTTTACATCACATACACGTGGCTAGTCCCTTTTTCCATGAATAATGGGGGCTGATGTGAAATCCTCTCGAACTATAGGTGTGAAAATAGGAAGGTCAACTTCTAAGTGACATAACTTTTGCATACATACTCTGATTGATGCGATTCTTGCACTGTTGGAAATCTCTTTGTGTAGAATAGAATGAAAAGATGCTCCTCTTTGGGGCAAAATTTTACCCCCCCAAACACGTTTTTTGAAGCCTCAAATCTCTCCTAAAAGGTTTCAGATCTTGTTTTGCCAAACTGGGTCCCGCCAGTAAAAATGGTCCCATGAGCTGATTCCTCCACTTTTTCCACTCCAAATGCATCGAGATAGATGAAAAATAATATAATGATTCAATCTGTATCACACCTCCCCATTTTGGGAGGTTTTTGGTCTCAAAAATATTTTACTGAATGAGGTGAGGAAAATTTTCCTCCACCTTCTCCCTAGTGTAGCATTTAGATTTTCCTGTAAGTTGTCCCTTCAACCCAATCTTCCAAAGGTCTTGTTGCCCTTGTCTTGTAGTTTTTGATATCTTCTACAAAACTATATCTTCTTTCAAATCTGCCTGAGCGTCTGGTGCCAAATCCTCCACAGAAGGTAGGACATATTCCTCTTCCTGATCTAACATTGAAGGGACCATATATGAGAGACTTGATTTTCTTACTAGGCCATTGTAACCTCTCATTGTTCAATTGTAGCCATACTTTGTCTCCCACCTTGAACGATTTCTCGATTCTGTGTTGATCATGCCTGGCCTTATACTTCTCCTGCGACTTTTGTAGTGCTTCTTGTACCTGTAGATGGATCTTCCCGATCTTCTCTATAAATGTTTTAACCCTCAATGCATCTCCTGTAAGATCTTCCCTCACTCATCCTTGCTTCCCATATGCAATATCCAAAGGTGACGGTGGAAAATATCCAAAACAAGTCTCTAATGTGGACTTTCCTGTAGAAGTGTGGACAACTCTGTTATAAGAATGTTGTATATATACTGAATTTTCATCCCAAGTCTTTGGATGCTTCTAGTTGTATCCCCTCAGAAGATGTACCAAAGTCCCGTTGACTACTTTTGTCTGCCCATCTGTTTGTGGATGGAATGTTGTAGATCTCTTAAAATTTGTATCCATCTTCTCCCACGATGTAGTCCAGAATGCACTGAGAAATCTTATGTCCCTGTCTAGAATGATTCTCCTTGGTATCCCAAAGTGCACCCAGACCTGTCCAAAGAACAAGTTTGTTGCTTCTTGTCCACTAATGGTCTTTTTACATGGCATTAGAACACACATCTTGTTGAACCTATCAACTACCATGAATAGGTAGTCATGTCCCTTCGTGGTTGTCAGTAAACCTCCCACAAAGTCCATGGAAATGCTTTCCCAAGGATGAGTAGGTACAGGTAAGGGATGCTATAGACCCTGTCTCTTATTTCTAGGATTTCTCGTACAACAAAGCATGCATTCCCTTATGAACCTAGATATCTACTCTTGCATCTTGGGCCAATACACATACCTTTGCAAGTTAGACACAATCTTCCCTACAACAAAGTTCCCTGCAACCTTGGAGGTGTGAGCCTTTCTAACCAACTGCAAACGCTCACCTTTAGGAACACATAACTTATCCAGCTTGCAGAGTAACCCATCCTGGAGATGGTAGTCAACGGTGTTGTCACCATCGTGCACATGACTCTGACTCTACAACTGCTCATACACCTCCTTTAAGTCCTCATCTTCTAAATATGCCTCTTTGTATGAATCATGGGTGAATGGATCCATGTGCATAAGAGTCCCCAAATCTATAATATTTGATGTGGGTAGCCTTGATTCCATTCTTATACTTGATCACCAAATGAAACTGCAGTAAAAACCCAATCCACTTGTAATTCCTGGTCTGCTATAACTTACTTTAGGCCTGCAAGTACAGTAAATACTGGTGATCTGTGTGGATTATTGTTTTCTTTCCCATCAAATAATGCTTCCACTTCTTCACAACTTTCACCATGGCATAGAGCTCCTTATTGTAGGTAGCGTAGTTAAGAACTACCCCATGAAAAACTTCATAATGGTAACATACATCCCTTCCTCCCTGCATCAAGACAACTCCCTCATGCCCACTCGCATCTGTCTCCACTTCGAAAGGCTGTTGCAAGTTTGGTAGTTCCAGAAATGGTGCTTCACTGATCTTCTTATTTAACTCCTCTAAAGTCGTTTACTGATCTTTTTGCCACTAAAAACTCTTGCCACTTGCTGTTATGGTGTGGAATGGTGTTGCTATTGCTGAAAACGAGGCTATGAATTTCCTAAGGTACTGTGTTGCCGCAATGAAACTCCTAACCTTAGTAACATTAGTAGGCGTCGACCATTTCATCATGGCCTCCATCTTGGAAGGATCTATCTTCAGTTCTCCTCCACTAATCACATATCCCAAATACACCAAGATGCTGCGTAAACTTGCACTTCTTGAGATTTCCTTGCAGCTGGTGCTTCTTCAATGTTCCCAACACTTGCATCAAATGTGAAATATGCTCCTCCCATGTAGCGCTATATACCAGTATATAATCCAAATAGACAATGGAAAATTAATATATAAAATGGCACAATGCATCATTCATTAATCTCATAAATGTAGTTGGTGCATTACATAGGCCAAATGGAATAACTAACCACTCATGCAAACCTTGTTTGGGTTTGAAGGCAATCTTCCATGTATCTTCTTTTTTGACTCAAACCTAGTGATATCCAGACTTCAAGTCCAACTTGTTGAAATACTTTGCTTGTTGCAATTGATCTAGCAGATCATCTATCCTGGGCAGGGGGTATATGTTCTTAAGTGTGATTTTATTCAATGCCATGTAATCTATACACATCCACCAAATCCCATCCTGCTTTGGCATAATGATTATGGGTGACCCAGAAGGTGATGTACTTGGTCGAATGACACCTTGTTCCAGTAGTTGCTACAACTGTTTCTTCACGTCACTTGCTTCTATAGTAGACTGCCTGTACAACCCAATATTTGGAAATGGGGAGTTTGGCAATAGTTGGATCTCAATCTCCACTTCTCTCTTAGGGGGTAACCCTTTAATATCTTGGAAGACATCCTTATATGCCTATAACAACTCCTCCAATTGATGCTTTTGCTTCTTAGTACACCTGTCTAGGGATGCCTTGCCTCTTATTGACTCATCTATAGACGGACTTTCTCTTAAAAAAATAAAACATACTTCTAATTAGAACTGATCAATTTCTTAGCTTGGTTGGCACTTACTAGTGAAATATTTTACTTGCCTTTGTGCGCGTTGATGATGAATGATTTTCCATCCTTGATGAGTTGGTACTGGTTAGCTCTCCTCATGAATATTGCATCACACATGTACATGTATGGAATCCCAAACACAACTCCACATACATCAAGGGGAACCACATCTAGATCTACTTCATCAATAAAATCAACACTAATAGCAAATCTAATTTTGCATTGTTTTGTTACCTTCAACTCTGCATCTTTATGTACCCATCCCAGTGGATATGGGTTTGGATGATCATGAACTTATAGCCCCAACTTATTGACCAGATCTACTGCAATGAGATTCGCATGCGATCCCGAGTTAAACATAACATCAATCTTCCTCTTCTTGACCTTTATCTTTACATGGAAGAGTTTGGTCATTTCTTTCTCTTCCTGTTTTTGAAGGCTACTCAGATTCACCTCCTTCTACACTGATGTACAAACGATTTTATCATCCACGTCTAAGCTTCTTTCAACTTGGTTGCTCGAATCAATAGCCATGAGATTCTTCTTCTTCTTATCCTTCTTCTTGTTCTTCGGGTTTAGCTTTGGATGCAACTTCCAACACTTCTCCTCTATATGGCCACCAATGTTGCAGTGGTTTCTAGGATATTTGCACTGGTGTGATGTAGTTGTCATATTTTTATCTTTTCCCCCTTTTTTCTTCTTCGCCCCCTTCTTAGAAGTGTTTTGTTGTTCCTTTTGCTTCGATCCACCAGTGTGTGCTCTTTTCAGGCCTCTGTTCTCTAGGTACTATGCCTGTACACAAGCCTCGTCCACCATTTTGGGATTGAACAACATCACTTTCTCACGCAAATGGTGGTGTAGACCCCCCAAATACTTGAGGAGTACATCTAGGTTCTTTGGATGGATACGTAACATTATAGCCATCTTTATATTATGAAGTGCACTGTTGCATGCTTTGGCCCAACTTTTCCTTGAAGTAATGACATCGGATCCACTGGTCTTCCACGTACCCAATAGGATAAAAATGTGACTTAATGAGGGTTTTGAAATCCTCCCACTTAGTCACTGGAGGTTCTCCCTCCAACCTTAAGGTTTTTGTGTGGCTCTCCCACCAAGTCAATGCATCACCCTCCAATTTCAGTGCACAAATGAGATCTTATGCCCTTCCTCAATTTGATGGACACTAAAATAAACTTCCAGTTTGTGTAAATAGTGATTCAACTTTAGAGCGTTAATATTTTCGTGGTACATCTTGATAATGACTTTTGATTCCACTTTAAACAGAGATTGATTCATGGCACTTGAACTGGGGTGATCTTTTCTGGGTTCTTTCTTCGGCTCATTCTCTGTGTCTTCTCGATCTCCTAATTCCTCTTCTTATTTTTCCTCTGCATTCGAACCCCCATCTTCTCCAAATATCCCCAACATATTGCTTAGGGATGCCATGAGGAGGTTTACATTGCGTTTTATATTTGAAACTTTCTGTTCTAGCCACAAAAACCTCACCTCTATAGGATCATGAGGTTCGTTTATAGATTCGTCGGCCATGATTAGGGTTTTACAATTTTCGAGCATGTCGATCTAGATCCCTGCAATATCCAAAACAATACCCAAAGAAACCCGCTCTAATACCAAATGATTTGTAAAATGTCGTGGATATTCCAATGGAAAGTTTGCCACAACATATCTGATAATATTATATTAAATATCTGAGATTATACACTATTATAGTTTTATTAAACTTTAAGATTTGTAGATTTAAATTAGTGCATGCATGCAAATATAAATTATGCAGAAAAAGTAGAGAATGAAAAAATAAGCTCACACACACATAGGACACAAGATATGCTCTATAGGAAACCCTTTCGGGCAAAAACCCAACTACAAGGTGTGGCTTCTTCACTCTCTTTCTCTGTTTAGAAATATGGCTACAGATACAAAGAAGTAATGCTTGTGGCCCGTGGGCTACTACAATGCACAAATCCTCTCTATGTTCTCTACCTCCTATCCCTTCTGGCTATCTTTTCTCAACTATGGAACAAAATTCTCTCGACATAATGGAATGCATGTTCCTCCTAGTGGCCCGGTTATAACACAACTCGATAGCCTACTAGTGGTTAATTTTGACTACATCAACTCTTAACTTGAGTTACAAAATATAATCTTCTAAAGTCTTTTACATCAAAAACACGTGTCTAGCCCCTTTTCCATGAATAATGGGGGCTGGTGCGACATCCTCCCGAACTATAAGTGTGAAAACAGGAAGGTCAACTTTTGAGTGGCATAAATTTTGCATACAGAGTTCGATTGACGTGATTCTTGCCTCATTGGAAAGATATCTATGTGTAGAATAGCATGAAAATGTGAGAAACTATGGGGAAAAATTTTAACCCCTAAAAACTTATTTTGAAGCCTCAAAATGCTCCCAGAAGGTTTTAGACCCTGTTTTGCCAAACTGGGTCCTGCTAGTAAAAAACGTCCCATGAGCTAATTCCTCCACTTTTTCCACTCCAAATGCATCGAGATGGATGAAAAATAATATAATGATCCAATCTAGATCATTTTCATTATAAATACTACATTGAGCTAAGTTAAAAAGCTCCATGGGCAATATGTTTTGGTTTTCGGCGATTTTCTAGTCATGGGTGTCATAGAACATCGAGGATAGTGTTCCCCTAAGGAGGAGGGATCTTTAGCAACCTCACGTTAAAAGTTCATTTAATAAAGTTAATAAGGGAAAAATAAGACCAATTTCATGGGACACATATTCCAAATTGAATGTTGGGGAAAAAATTCTAGTGGGTGTTCATTTGGTTTATTATGGCTAAGGAAATTGGCAAAGGCATTGGCACAAGAATTTAGAAGGCAAAGAGGCATTAATCAGAATTTTATTTATGAAAATAAAGGAAACTAGGAGAAAAGGGGGATGAAAGGTCACAAAATTTCATGCGAGGAAAATTGAAGGAAAAAAAAAGGAAATTGACGAAAATAGAGGCCTCAATGGTAAAAAAAGCTTTTGAGGATCAGTTCATAGCTTTTGTTGGTTTAGTTTTTTGATAATTCAGTTTTGAAGTTCTCTCTATTCTCTCTATTCTCTCATACTCTTTCACACTTAGAGAATTCTTGGAGCACTCTATCACTTGGAAAAAAAGAAAAGAAATGCAAAGGAAGGAAAATGAAGGAAATGGAAAAGCAAGGAAAAGTTGGATCTGGTAGCGTCAACAGGAATAGTTGTAGGTAGCAGGTTGCATGTGTGGTTTCCTAGCTGGTTTGTGAATGCATGGTACATGCATGCATGTATTTGGTTCTTTTGTTATCATTGTCATGGGTATTTCTAGGTGTGAAAGTGGTTTTAACCTTGCCTTGCCATTTCCGAATAGCCATGGTGTGATGGGGATCTTTTACTAGGTAGATATTTGGATTAGTAGTGGGTTTTGGAACTGTGTGAGGTGGTCTCAGAAAAATTCCGAAGTTCTTAGGAATCCCTTGATCAGTTTTGGCAGGATTATCGTAAAGCTTGAGGGCGGAGACAAGAAAATTAATCAATGTATTGGTGAAGAAATATGGAGGCATCCAAGCTTGTTTTGGGCCTAGTGATCCTTTGACTGATTTTGGCGGGATTTCGGTAAAGCCTGGATTTTATGTCATTTTTTGGAACTAGGAAGCCCTTGACCAGTTTTGGCATGATTATGAAAAATTCTGGTTGTTTATACCCTTTTTTGGGCCTAG
Source organism: Pinus taeda (assembly GCA_000404065.3). Taxonomy (NCBI): domain Eukaryota; kingdom Viridiplantae; phylum Streptophyta; class Pinopsida; order Pinales; family Pinaceae; genus Pinus; species Pinus taeda. Next base: position 128,721 of record APFE031685975.1, read on the forward strand.
GAATCCCTTGACCAATTTTGGTGAGATTGTGGTAAAGTTTGAGGGTGGAGGTGGTTTGTTGTCTGAGAAAACCTTGGTAGATTTGGTCTTGGGTCCCACATTCATGCTTGGAATATGGCACGAGGGTGATTGGCTAAAAGAAAGTTTTGTTTCAGCTCAATGTATGGTCAGGTGGTACATGGAAGTCCTTGACTTGGTTGGATTATGCATATGTTAATAAGAGCTCTTTTCTAGTTGTATTTCATGAGTATTTGTAACTTTTATTATGTGGATTTGATGGTTGTTCTATCATGGTTATTATTTTGGTTAGACGCTAATTATAAGTATGGTTTCATAACAAGTTCTAGTTATGGCTCTTTGACATGTTTTGATTAGTTGAAGGATGGTTAATGAATGCATGCGATAATAGATGTTTTTTCATCTATTATGAGAGGGCATTGGACCTTCTTGATTATTCTCAGATAAGTATTAGACCCCTATGTTCAGACATGCATTCATGACTTGTAGATTACATGTTCTAAATATGTTTGACGAAATGTTTGTCATGGTTAGGCCTGGTTAAGTCAAATTTGTGGCTCAATTTTGTATATTTATCTTTGTCATTGAGTTACTTATCATTCTAGAAAGTATCTTGAGTTTTGGGTAGTGGTCTAGAGGCTGACTTGGAATTTAGGCTCAAAATCCAGGATCACACCCTTTGAACTAAACATTTTAGGTCACAACCTCTAGAAGCTAGGCCTGTGCATGTTGTTGGAGGTGCTCAATCACATGGAGGCCTTGTCATGCATGCGGTTGGGAGCCCATGTCAATAAAATGCCATTCCAACTCATGATTTGGGCACTGGGAGTGATTGTTTGGCTCCTGGGTGTACTGTAGCTCCTAAGGAAGGCCAATATGGTTTCAATTTATTGATTCCACTTCCTTAACCGTACTTAAGAGGTTGAGTCGTGTCATAGTAGCCCTTAGCTCATGTTTACCTCGAAAAGACTGTGAAAGCGAGTAAATGTGGGAGGGGCAAAGTTACACAAAGCCTACTCACACATGGCGTTCAGACTGTATACACGATCAACCTCGGTGAATTTTGTCAAATCAGTTTAAATATAGGCAAGTGGAGGGAGAGGGACTTTTGTTTGACATTCTCATGGTTTGCAGTTTCTGACCATTGAAGTTGATAATGGAGGAATTTTAGGGAAGAGATCACATGTATGTGGTGTAAAATGTGGGTGTTAATATGCGTTCCTTAACACACACTTGTCCCTCCTTTGCTTCCGATCCTTCAGACAATATTTTCAATTTGTTTGGTCTTTAGGCTATGGGGGTTCTTTATAAATGCAAGGATCTCAACTTCGGGTGGCAGAATTTCACAATTGTGTCCAGGCCTGCATACCATTTTCTATTTTCCCTTGACTATAATTGACCAATGTTGGCACTATGAAAATTTGATGAAGGTTTGTCAACTTATTTACAACCTTCATGTTTAACCTTTTCTTGTCAATTCACTAGTTCTTTTGTTTCGTTTGGGTTTAGCACTATGGCAGGTTATTGCAGGTGCCCATGCTTTTTTTTCTATTTCTCCACAACACAATGATGGGTCCCTCATTCGAGCTGGTTGATGTGTTTCCTTCTGTGTCCTCTCAAATCCCTGACTCTGTGGTTATATCATTCAGTTGTCCAGTCCTTGTATGCGGTGTCTATTACTCAGGCACATTTTCAATTCGGTTTTGATAGCATTTTGATTATAGCTTTCCCAAATTTATTTTGCAAAGTTTCCACTTGTCACCTCTTTCCAATACAGAGTCAAAGGGAAGTCATTTCCCCTAGGTGTGTAGGTTTGTTTTCCCAATTCATGGTTGATGACGCCCTTCTAACATTTCACTTCCACTCTCATTCTAGTTACTACACTTCTGAGCTACCACCTCTCCATCACTGTAGTACCCAGGTTCGACTTTTGGTCACACCTATTATGTTTGTCCACGCCATTTGTTTCACTGTACGTTGGTCATCCCAACCAAGTATGTTTAAAACAATTGTTCTTATGGCCCCTTCGATGTGGCAACATAGTCGCTGGGGTGGTGCAGCAGGAGGATCCACCTCTCCTCGCCAACACCTATTCAATTGAAACTCAATGGCTTACCACTTTGACTTTGTCCTTCTTGAAGTGAGGAATAAGATCCTTCACTTGTAAGCCAAGGAATTTGGAGACCAAACATATTATTCCAACTTTGAAATCAATGGTATCACCTTCATATGGACTCTGGATCTTGGAAAATTCCGCAAAAAGGAGACCTCATTTTCTCCATTCAGTGGCTTACCACATTGACTTTGTCCTTCCTGAAGTGAGGAATGAGATCCTTCACTTGTAAGCCAAAGAATTTGGTGACCAAACATATTATTCCAACTTTGAAATCAGTGGTAGCACCTTCATATGGACTCTGGATCTTGGAAAATTCCTCAAAAAGGATACCTCATTTTCTCCATTCAGTGGCTCTGCACCATCAACTAGAGACCTTGCTTCACATGGTCATCTGTGACAAGCAATTCAACCACTACCAGTTATTTGCAGGATAAGAGGAGATCAAACAGATCCTCTGGGACATCAGATTCAACTTGGACGATATAGTCACCAAACTAACTCGGGTGGAACACTTTGCGGTGTTCAATTTAGATTCTAGATCTGAATCACAACCTAACACTCTAGCTGTTATCAACCCACCAGCAGAGGTTTCACCTCAAGGCAACTCCAATGCTCTTTCTCCAGTCATTATATTAGACTAATAGTCTTTCATGGTGCTTGGCTTCTTATTTTTGTCTATGCTATGTCTACTCCTATTATGTTTCTATAGCTCTCAATATGTCTTACCATCCTATATGTGAATACAATTTTCTTTGACTTCCTAACACCACCAATACATGTAACTATTAATGGGCGAGATAGTTATAATGTTATTAAGTCCATATTGTTGTATTTTCTGGATAAAATTGGGATGATGGAACAAGTTATGTTTAATCTACATGTCTATGTGATCCCATCGTATTTTTTGGGAAACAAATGATATCAATGTAAAATTAGTCGTCTCGTAATAAAAGTATCTTTATATAACTTAAAAAAAAAGATAATTATGAGATGTGAAGTTAGTGGTTTGTCCATTAAAAAAGTGTAAATATTTGAATGGTTGATTTTTTTGTTATTTGTTTATGACTAGGGTTATTGGTGTTTGTAAAAGGACTTTAAGAATTTTGATTTTGTTGAAATAAAGTTAATTTTAACTTATTATATCTATGCCGAACACATGTTATATTGTATTTATGTTGAAAAATCTTTGACTTTTTAATTAATTAGTAATTTTTTTAAAAAATATTAAAAAGCTTACTAAAATTTTTGTAAAATTAAATTGAATTGATTATTGGAAAGAAAAATAACATTTGATTTTTTAAAATTGAATTCTTATTTTTAATTGGTGAAGCACATGAATGAACTGTTGAGATTTTTTATTGGATGACCTGTGGTTGTTAATCCAGTCATGTTTTGGTGCACTCCACCATTGTCAGAATTTAATAATATAAGATTCCAACGAAAGCAATGAACATTAACTGAAGAAGGCCTGAATTATCTGTTAAAAATAATAATAAAATAATTAAAGTCGTTGTTAAAGAATATATTAATTAATATTTAAGAGAAAGGGTCAAGTCAATAGATTATATTTGAAAATATATGTTAAAAATAATAATAAAATAATGAAAGTAGTTGTTAAAGAATAATATATAATTAGTATTTAAGAGAAAGGGTCAAGTCAATAGATTATATAAATAACTGTTTAGAGGAAGGGTCAAGAATAAAATTTAAATAAACAAATATTAATTAAATTAGATTAAAGGAGAATAAAATAGATAAATGGAATAGGGCTTTGAAGAACAAGATTATTCATGAAATTCTTTGAATCTAAGGCATTAGTTTCGGCTCAACTCCAACCTAATCTTTCAAAGAGGTTTGTAGATGTTACCTTCATCATCTGGCCTCATGGGCACGAAAAGTTAGATCTATTTTTTCAACATCGTAATAGCCAATCTAACTCCATCAAGTTTACAATGGTGTCGAAAGTCAATGGTAGCCTTTCGTTCCTTGACGTTCTTATCTCTAAGAAAGAAGACGATTCTTTCTGTCACTAGGTCTTTCAGAAGAAGGCTCACATAGTGCAACATCTTCATGCAAGTTCCCATCATTATCTTGCTAAAAAACTGGGAGTTCCCAACACTTTGGTGACTCGTGCTTTAAGGATTTATGATGAATGTCACTTGTATAATGAGAAAACCCATCTTAAAGTGTTCCAAAATAATGGTTATAATAAACACCAAGGTCTCAAGCCTTACTTAAAGGAAAGAAGGGGTCCTAGGATAAAGAAAGAGCCTAAAGATATGGTCTCTAGTGTTCAACTTTCCTCTATCTAGGGGACCACCGATAAGATTGATCAAATCCTTAAGAAGCACAAATTCCCTTCCACCTTTAGGCTCTTAAACACCATTCAAAGCTCCCTAATATCCATCAGAGTCCTGGTCGACCCTAAAATTATGAAGGGTGTTTATGTTATCCCATGTTTCTATGGGACTCCCTACATTGGAGAAACAAGACACACCATAAAACAGAGGATTCAAGAGCACGCAACTGACATCAAACATTGTAAGACTTACTCCTCAACTTTGGGAAAACATTCTGAGAAGAAAAAGTACCACATATGTATAGAAGAGTCCCAAGTCATTGTCAAGATTGATCATTTCCATCATGGGAAGTTTAGGGAGGCCATTAAAATTGAGAGAAGGTCAAGTATGCTGAGAATGGACGATGGTTGGAAAATCAACAGTTGTTGGATCCCTACCCTGTCTTCCTAGTGGTCTTCATTCTTGTTTTTCCCCTTCTTTCTTTCCTTTCGTTGGTATGTTCCCTTCCTTTTGTCCCCTTTCTTTTGTTTATGTTCATATGTATTTTGTATTTTTTCTTATTATTCATATTAATTGTCGTAATATTGTTCTTGCTTACTAGTCAAAAAATAATATAATGAATACTACTTCATGAGATTATATTTTTTCTAGTCTTTTTGCTATTATTATTATGATTATTTATATTTATATATATATATATATATATATATATATATATATATATATATATATATCTTTATTTATTTTGATATGCTCAAGTTCCTTTTTCATTCTTATTGTTATATTTATACCTCTATATCCTAACTTATATTTTATTGTTTATAGATTTACATCTATTTTCTGTTTATGAATTTTTTTATTATTAATTTTTATTTGAAATTCAATTCATTATTTTATTATTTTTAATCTTTTTAATATCAATTTTTTCTAAACTCTTTAATAATTTATTGTTTCTTAAACATTTCATTTGAATAATTTTAATGTAAATACTACTAATTGATTTATTTTTTCACTGTTAGAATTTAATATTTGCATCTCTACATTATTTAAATGTTTGCTTATATTAAACTTTTTATCTTAGACCTGAGAGAACCACATTGAATCGTTCAAAACACTACAACCAAATATTTGTGAATATGATTCTACCAATTTTTTTTCCAAAAAAATTAATTAATTTATTAAGAAAAAATAAAATAAAAATAGAAAATATTACAATCACTTGAAAATTGAATGCACTGTGAAACCTAATGATATTTATGTTATATGTTACGTGTGTACACGAAAGAGAGATTTTAACACCTAACCTATAAAAAAAATACAAATTAAATTAAAAAAATAAAAAAAAATCGTACACTCAGTGGAATTATTCGTGTATAAAACGCTAGAAAAAATGCAATTGAGCCAGCAGTATTGGCCTAAAGAGAAAACTATTTATAGGTGTAAAACTATAAAAATATTTAGTGGTATTATTAATGATAGGCGTACCTATAAAAAAAAAAAACCTAAAAGAAAACTATAAAAGTATTTCATTTAATTATTAATCATAATACATACCTATTATACATAATTTATAATCATCCAAATTAATCTTATAATTTATAATCATCCAAATTAATCTTATAATTTAGGAGTATTTTAAATTATTAAAATGAATTATTTGTGATATAATGTTTTGTATTATTAAAGTGGCAGGTTGCGCTCAAATAGTTTCATCAGTGTAAAAATAATATATATTTGTGATCTCATTTTATTTTACACGTGGACGGTGACTTCTAATTTAATATGAATTTTTAAATATAATGAAATATTTGTGACCTAATGTTTCATATTATTGTAGTGGTTGGGTAAGAAATCATTTTTTCTTTTGCTGTCTAGTCATTTTTATTTTATGAACTGTTATTGATAATTAGCTTTATCTATATTTTTGCTTTGGATTATGTTTTATTTTGATGTTGACATAGACGAGATCCTATAGCAACACCTTATATTTATGGTATTTTTCTTTAGGTTTATGTTACATCCTCATGTATCTGGATGTACTGATTTTACTACATAAATAAAATCATCATTTTTTTCCCTCTGGAAAAAAATTGGGTAAGCAATAGGACATTGAGGTCGAATAGTTTACTTATTTCTATTGTTTAAAAATAATTTAATAGCGTTCAAAAATGTTTTTTATTTAAAAAAAAAATTAAATTTTGAATATCACAATTTACAATTTTTGGAAAATCTATGTTTATTTTAGAATAGGGTATTTAAAGTTTTAATTTAATAATTATAATATATGAAAGAGATTTAATCTTTATTCATTATTCATAAATATTTACTTAGTATATTTATTTATTTTATAATTAAGTTTCCAAAATTTTAATATATTTATCAACAATTAAAGATATAATATTATAAACATAACATATTAAATAAATCCAAGGGTTAATATTATCAACGCAAGGGGTTAATAAATTTAGGGGACTAACATTATAAACTCAAGGGCTTAATGAATACACGATTATTAATATTATAAAACCCAATAGATTAATAAATCTAAGGGATTAACATCATGAACCCAAGGGATTAATAAACCCAAATGATTATTAATGTTAATAAACCTAAGCAATTATTAATATTATACATCTAAGGAAATAATAAAACCAAACCATTATTAATATTATACACCCAAAGGATTAATATTATAAATCCAAGAGATTAATATTAAAAAATCAAGATATATATATATATATGTGTGTGTGTGTGTGTGTGTGTGTGTATTAAAAAGAAACAATTATTTTTTATTAAATAAGATGGAATTTGGCCATAACCAATACATTCAACACCAATTTCATTTCTATATTCTTCCAAAATAACTCTAACTCGAGGCAGAGAGTGAGAGTTTTCAAAGGTTTTTGACTCAACTTTTTAATAACATTTAGTTTATATGCTTGCCAAAAGACACCATTAAACTTTACATATTTGCAAAACATCAAAAACAATGTATATATAGATTGACTACTACATATAAGGATTAACTAGCATCTTCTTCTCATACATGTTGCTCTGCTTCTTCCATCTCTGCCGCTTCAACCTCCTATTGTCGCCCTGCATCCTCAGGATCACTCTGGGCAACCACATGTTGAATTTTTGAAGAGGGAGCTCCTTGGTCGCTCCCAGCTTGCTCACTATTGCCACCTTCCCCGACACCAAATGCTTTCTTCAACACTGACACTACCACGATTTCGGCTTTCTCATTTGATTTCTCCGCCTTTCGGTCTAAATTCTCAATCTTCGTCATGATTACCTACAAGGTTGCCTTAACAATCTCCATGTCCTTCCACAGGCCTTCTAGCTAACCCATCACAAGGGAAAAATGTGACTTCGCTTCAATTAAAAATTTCCCTCCTATTCGAGAGATCATGACTTCCACCTCATTCCTAAACTCACCAGAGTTCTTTGGGGGATATCCTACTCCATTCCCAGATGGAGAAGCCATAACCTTATTGGAGAGAGGGTGAGCAACAATCCACAACGCGTAAGCTCTCCCTAACCACCGCCTTTTAACCAAAATCAATTCCAAATTAATGGTGTTGGAGATCGCTTCTGTATCAATGTTTTTCATTAATGCTCTTCCTGTAAACATATTTAATTCCATTGCTCCTCGCTTCAAGAAAATTTCCCAAATGAATGAACTGCAACAATATTCCTCAAGCTCAGAAGAGGCCATTCCTTCACAACCTCTCTGCATTAAATCTTGGCCGACAATCTTCAAGATGTCCTTAATCCTGTCACACTTCTTCATTAATTTTCATCTGGAGGATGAAGGGTCCAACGAGATTTTGGTCCTTTCTTTGCAAAACAGATTTACCAGTATTATTTGCAGGCCTATTATAATACCTCCTTGTATGGTAGAATTCTATGAATTCTAACTTATCCGACATTAGAATATTTTTTTGCAAAATTGGATTAAGACCTTAGTCCTTGTTTTTGGCCCAATCTATGCATTTTTGAATAATAATTAGGGAGTCCCCAAAGATAGATAATTGGGTTATTCCAACAACTATTGTCAATCTCAACCATTGCTATAATCCATAAGCTTTAGCCTAATTGTTTGTGGCTATTCCTAATCCCTAGGCAAACGTTTTCCAAACTTTTCCACCGGGGAAAAAAAACACCCCTCCCGCTCCAACCTCCCCCAACCCAAAGAATTAATATTATAAACCCAAGGGATAAATGTGGTTGACTATGTTAGGGTTTATAATATTTGTACATTAACACATGGTTGGTTATTGTTGACATGGTCAGCTATAGTCAACATGGACATCATAGTCAACAATATTCAAGGGATTAATGTTGTAAATCCAATGGACTAATATTATAAACCCAAGGGATAAATGTGGTTGACTATGTTAGGGTTTATAATATTTATACATTAATACATGTTACATATGGTTGAATTGAGGCTTCTGTGATCCATAATAGTTGAAAGAATAACTTCGGCGTAAATCACATGTAGACAGACATTTGTCGACGCGTTTCGAACCAACCAGTGTGGTTCATCGTCAGGACAAGTTGAAGAAACAGATCCAGCTTTGCGTGCTTAAATAGTCTAAGAAGAGCCTCTAACAACTATCTTGATCAACGGCTAATTTTGACTTAGGGACCGCAGTCAAAAAGTGAAATTGATAATTTAATGGGAGCTAGTTATCATACTTTAAATTAAATAAATGAAAAACTTATAGATGTTGTTTATGTTATTAGTTTATTAAAAAATTGTAACTAATATGGGAATTAGAAAGACCTAACTTCTATATATATATATATAAATATATAAATATATATAAAAATGTAATTATAGGATGATAGTTAGTTATAATAACTATATATTATTAGAAAGTCAAAAATTAAATAGATAAATATAAATATAAAAATAATAGAAGTTAGTTAAAAGGTATAATTAAAAATGTAAATTAAATGGGAATTAGTTAGGTTAAAGACCAATATATATATATAAATATATATAAGGTATGTTAGTTAGTTATAATTAAAAATAGATAAATATATAAATAGTTATAGTTAGTTAAAGAGTCAATAAAGCCCATATTAATAATTGTAAGTGGTTGACTTGCATTTAAATAAAGGGATCACAGTTAGTTGCAAACGGGCCATGGCATTAGATAGATGGTATTAAGAGAACCATGGTATTGACCCATGGTATTGCATGTATGAATCCTATATAAAGGATAAAGACTCCCCATTGAGGAGCGTCGTGTCTTATTTTGTAATTGAGCCTTGCTCTATTGGAGGTTTCCCCCTCGAAGAGGCAAGTGAAATTGCTTTCATCTCTGAATAATAAAATACATGCTGTTATTTTTCATTTTGTTCTATGTTCTGGGTTGTGTTTCTTCGTATATTTGGTATTCTGGCATCTTCTCGCAGGTCAAGAGCATAACAAGTGGTATCAGAGTGCTTTCCAGGGCCAGTGGTATCTCCATTTTTAGCAAATTTTTTTTTTTGGGCTAGAGACGTGTTCTGGTGTCTTTAAACCACGAGATCTGTCATTGAGCGCATAAACCTGCGGATTTGGGGAGGCATGCACGCAGGAAATACAAGAGGTGGTCACACTTGTTGGAATCCCTTGTAACCCCTGTGGGTACCCCTTCGAGTAGTAGCACATTAGAAAAAACCGCGCATGGACTGTCTTCCACATACCCTCTGAGTATATCAGAAGCCCCCTAAGCTCGCCTGAAGTCTCGCCGTAGATAAACCATCGGCCGTCTTACTGCTACAGTACACCAAGAATAGCACTTGGGGAGATTACTCGTGCGTACGATAGGGTAGTCGGGTAGTACGACTAAGGGTATGGTTGATCCTCCTTAGTTAGTGCCTTGAAAGATTGGGCCGAGTACTACTGTTGGACCCTTATGTATATTGCAATCTGTAGCACCTGACACTCCTTGAGACCATAGTTCCCTTGTCTATTTGAAGATCACCCATTATCTTCTTTTCCAGATCAGATCTAGCAGTTGGGGTTTTGTCGTCGCCACAGCAATCAGATCAACCAGTTCAAGGTCTACCGCCATAGTACTGTTCAAATCTAGTAGCTGGGGTTTTGTCGCTGCCATAGTCCAACTCACATTCAGCAGTTGAGGGTTTCACAAACAGACCTGACCATTTGTGCAGGGAGGTTTGTGGCTCCTATACCTTGGGGTGATTCTCGTAGGACATTGGGCAGGATTAACTTTTCTGGAAATTGGCCACTGCAGTATTGACAAGCGGGGAATAAAACTCCTCTCGGAGTAGCCCTCTTGGGACGCTTATAAGAGACTTAGCCCATAAGGATACGGAAGACGAGCTGAGCGAGGTGGTACCATTCACTTGTTAGCTTCAATTTTAGGGTGGTCTCAAATTTTTTCAAAGTGACGGCAATTGACCCCAATCTGTGTATGGTAGAAACCAAAGCTCAAGCCATGGCCAATGAGAAGATCGAGAACATTGAAAAAGTTTGGCTTCTTTAATGAACCAGATAAAGACATTAACACACATAGTCATAAAGGGCGAGTTTTTGTTACAATCAGAGGCATATGGTTTTAATGAAGACTTTGAAGGAGAATCTAGCCATCATCTTCAAATCCATGGAAATCACCAACATTCCCACCCTCAACCACCCAAGATGGACATGTACAAATTTGATGGCTCTAATTCGGTAATATGGGTAGCACAAATGGACCAATATTTCACTCTGAATAACATCGTAGATGATGAAACTAAACTACATGTGGGAGGCCTTTACTTGGACCAAGAAAGATGGCAATGGTGGCAGTGGCATCAGAAATGCTATCCAAGGACAATTACTTGGCAGGTGTTCGCAAAATCCATTTGTGACCGCTTTAATCATGAATCTAATTTTTTAGGTCGTCTTACTAAGCTTAGACAAATAGGCATAATAAACAACTATATTACAACCTTTGAGACATTGGCCTTCTGCACAACAAGTCTTGGAGATGAATTCTACTTGGAATGTTTTATAAGCGGTCTGAAAGAAGCCATCCAAGTCCATGTCTCGATGCACCACCCAACCACATGGATGGACGCTTGCAGAAAGGATATCGAAGTGGAACGTGCTTTAGTAGCCCAGGTGCCTCGTCCAAATTTCATAGCCAAGGGATGCCCCACCCAGGCTCAGGGCACTACCCAAACACTTAGGTTCAAAAGGTGTCCCCCGCAAAAATGGCTGAAAGAAGAAAGCAAGGATTGTGTTACTACTGTGATGAAAAATACTCCCCGGGGCATAAATGCAAGGAACCCAAATTCTTTCAAATTGATGCTATTGATCACAATTCATTTGAGGAAGCCCCACCCTTTGAGGGACCAGAGGAGGAAGATGAGGACAACCAACAGGACAATGAGCTCCTAGCTACACCAGACGAACCAGTTATCTCGCTCCATGCTTTGGCAGGCATTTCTTCTCCCCTAACTCTCAAAATCAGAGGTTTTAGTAAACATCGCCCTGTAGTAGTATTGATTAATAGTGGCAACGCACATAACTTTATCCATTAGGGAGTCGCAGAAGCTGTTCATTGTTTTTTCAAAGTAGTCTCTAATTTCTAGGTCTAGATTGCTAATGGGGGGACAATGAAATGTGAAGGCCGCTGTGAAAATATCAAACTTTAGATGGGATATTACCATCTAAAAACCCACATGTTTTCCATCAACATGGGTGGTTGTGACATTTTCTTGGGTGCTGAACGACTCTGCACACTAGGCCCAATCACAATGGATTTCCAGGAGTTATATACGAACTTTAAACAGAATGACCACATGCATACCCTTCGCAGACTCTAGGCAGGTACTCCTTCTATCATAAGCTCGCATCGAATGGAAAAGTTGTTAAAAAAGGGCCATCATGGAGTTATTGCTCAATTTAATGCCATCCAAGCCATTGAGCCCACTACCTTTCATAGTCATCCTAAGATGCAACATGTCTTAAACAACCACTCACAGGTCTTTGACAAATCTCACGAGCTTCCACCCTCTAGAGGGGAACATGATCATAGCATCACTTCGGTCCCAAGGGCACAACCACCGAATGTGCACCCATATAGATACCCTTTCTCCCAAAAGAATGCAATTGAAAAAATCATCAAGGAACTCCTGGAAGCTGGTGTCATTCATCCTAGCATCAGTCCTTATTCATCACCTGTGGTCATGGTGCTCAAGAAAGATGGGGAATGGCGCATGTGTCTAGACTTCAGGGCCCTCAAGAAGCTTACGGCCAAAGATAAATTCCCTATCCCGATTGTTGATGATTTGCTGGATGAACTAAATGGTGCTCAATTCTTTACTAAGCTAGATTTTTGCTCGGGCTATCACCAAATACACATGAAAGAAGTAGACATTCCCAAGACTGCTTTTCGAACTCATGAAGGCCATTATGAATTCCTAGTCATGCCATTTGGTCTTTGTAATGCCCCATCCAATTTTCAGAGCCTCATGAATCACCTGCTCAAACCATATCTCAGAAAATTTGTCCTCGTTTTCTTTGATGACATTCTCATCTATAGCCTCACCTAGGAAAAACATCTTCAACATGTAGACCTTCTCTTGCAACTGCTCTGGAAGCATAAATTATTTGTCAAATTGTCCAAGTGCTCTTTTGGCATGGAAGAAGTTGAGTATTTGGGCCACATTGTGGGGCGTGAAGGTGTTAGGGTGGATCCCAAAAAGATCCAGGCAATGCAGGATTGGCCCCAACCAAAGACCTTGAAGAGTTTGAGAGGATTCTTGGGTCTCACTGGCTACTATTGCAAATTTGTCTGCAATTATGGTCGCATTGCTAGACCCCTCACTGACCTTCTCAAGGAAAATTCATTCCTCTGGACTAATGAAGCACAACAAGTGTTTATGGCTCTCAACAGGCCATGTCCATTCCGGTATTGGCACTACTCGACTTCACCAAATCTTTTTTGATTGAATGTGATGCTTCAAGTATGGGTATTGGGGTTGTCTTAATGCAGGAAGGTTGACCGTTGGCCTTCACCAACCAACAACCAAGAAAGAAACATCTGGGACAATCTACCTATGAGAAGTAGATGATGGCCATCTTACATGTAGTGGATATCTAACGACCATACTTATTGGGGTGATGTTTCTAAATCCACACAGACCATCAAAGCCTCAAATATTTTTTGGAGCAACGACTATCCTCACCATAGCAAAATAAATGGCTAGCCAAAATGTTAGGATATGATTATGAGATAATTTACAAGAACGGGCATGAAAATGTCGTAGCGGATGCTTTATCACGCCAATTTGTGGAGGACAACACCCTGCTAGAAATCTCTCTTCCCATTCCAGATTGGATTGAAGAAGCCCACAAGAAATGGTTTTCACATCCTTCGCTCTCCCAACTCATTAATAACTTGTGAGCAGATCCTAATTCCACAGTTGGCTACTCTTGGAAGGATGAGATTCTTCGCTACAAGGATAGAGTAGTGATATCATCGACATCCACCCTCAAAATGTGCATTTTGACAGAGTTGCACTCATCTCCCACTACAGGCCATCCAGGCTTTCAAAAGACTTATGCTCGCACTCGTCGTTCCTTCTTTTGGATATGCATGAAAACTGAAATTCTTACTTTTGTAGTTGAATGTGATGTGTGTCAATGCCATAAAGGAGAAACAATCAAGTCCCCAGGCACTCTATAACCATTTCCCATCTCTGCCTCAATCTGGATGGATGTTTCTATGGATTTCATTACTGGTCTTCCGAAGTCAGGCAACAAGTCAGTCATCATTGTGGTTGTGGGAAGGATTTCTAGGTATGCTCATTTTTGCGCCCTACCCCACCCATTTACCACCACTTTGGTGGCTCAATCGTTCATGGACCAGATCTTCAAACTGCATGGCATGCCCACTTCCATTGTGTCTGATTGTGACCCGATCTTCACCTGTAACTTTTGGCAGGAACTTTTCAAGCTACAAGGCACCCAACTCCAACTAAGTACTTCCTATCATCCCCAAAATGATGGTCAAACTAAAGCAGTCAACAAATGTCTGGATATCTACCTCAGGTGCTTCACTTCAGAAAAGAAACATCAATGGGTATAGTGGTTACCTCTAGCTGAATGGTGGTATAATATTTACTATCATGCTGCCACCAAGATGACTCCATATGAACCAGTTTATGGTCAACTCCCCACTTCACCTACTTCTTATATCCCTGGATGCTCTAAGGTGCAAGCAGTGGATCAACTCCTACAGAACTGTGCAACCATGCTAGCCAGTCTCAAAGATAATCTCCATCAAGCTCAGAATCGCATGAAGCAACAGGCAGACCAACATTGTTCGGAGCACACATTTCAAGAAGGGGATCAGGTATTCTTAAGGCTGCAACCATACAAGAAAGCATCACTCAAAGACAAGGGCTGTCAGAAATTATCTCCAAAATTCTATGGACCATCAACGCATTAGAGAAGTAGCATGCAAGCTAGCCTCTCCACCCATTGCAAAAATCCATCCCATCTTCCATGTATCATGCCTCAAGCAAGTGGTGGGGAACAATTGCAAAATTCAAATCAGTCTACCTGAATTGGATGAGGAAGGTTCAATCTGGCTCCAACTTGAATAGGTCCTCGACACACGAGAACGACATCTACGCGGCCACACGATCAAGGAAGTCCTCATCAAGTGGAAAGACACCTCTCCAGAAGATGCAACCTGGGAACCAACCACTATTCTTCAGTAGTTTCCGCAGCTTCAGCCTTGAGGACAAGATTGTTTTTATGGGGGAGGGCATGTTAGGGTCCAACCCTAACCCCCTTATTTATGTAATAGGGTTGAGTCATAGTTATAGTTATTTAAAGAGTCAATAAAGTCCATATTAATAATTGTAAGTGGTTGACCCACATTTAAATAAAGGGACCATAGTTAGTCATAAATGGGCCATGATATTAGATATATGATATTAAGAGAACCATGGTATTGACCCATGGTATTGCATTTATGAATCCTATATAAAGGATAGAGACTCGCCATTGAGAAGAGTCGTGTCTTATTTTGTAATCGAGCCCTGCTCTATTGGAGGTTTCCCCCTCAAAGATGCAAGTAAACATTGCTTTCATCTCTGAATAATAAAATACATGCTGTTATTTCTCATTTTGTTCTGTGTTCTGGGTTGTGTTTCTTCATATATTTCGTATTCTGGCATCTTCTCGCAGGTTAAGAGCATAACAATTTATAATATTAATTTTTAATTTTAAGGTTTAATATTGGGTTTATAATTTATGATATTAAGGTTTAATACGAATCCTAGAGTTTATAATATTAATTAATGTGGCAACCAATGTTACATTATTTGTTGCAATCCTAGGGTTTATAATATTAATCCTTGGGTTTATAATCCTAGGATTTAATATATTAAACTTAGAGTTTATAATAATAATCTTAGGGTTTATTATATTGGGTTTTATAATGTTAGGGTTTTGTACTAGGGTTTAATATTGTGACATTGGAATGGTACAAAAATTGATACAATGTCGCATTGTCACAAATATTTTCTCAATATGATAATTATTCTCACAATCATTATCACAATGTTACATTGCATTGCAATTGATTCAAACATTGCAACATTGCAAAATTGGGGTTTAATTTTAGGGTTTATAATATTCAGGTTTATAATATTGAGTTTATATTATTAGGGCTCAATATTGAGTTTATAATTTATAATAGTGAACTTCAGTATTAAGGTTTATACTATTAATATTAGGGTTTATTATATTGGGTTTCATAATGTTAGGGTTTTATATTAAAATTTAATACTGTGACATTGGAATGGTATAAAAATATATCCAACATCACATTGCGACAATCATTGTCGATATTCTGATTTTTAATATTGAGTTTATAATTTATAATAGTGAGGTTTTAATATTAGGGTTTATAATATTAATCTCAGGGTTTATTATATTGATTTTTATAATGTTATGGTTTTATATTACGATTTAATACTGTGACATTGGAATGGTACATAAATATATCCAACATTGGATTGCGACGAACATTGACTCAATACAATAATCAATATGACAATCATTGTCACAATTACATTACATTGTAATTTATTCAACGTCGCATTGTTACATTACAAAACTGGGGTTTAATATTAGGTTTATAATATGATAGCTTTTTAATCAATCTAAAATTTATAATATTAATCAATTTGAAAATCATTGGTGCAATGCTTATAATCCCTTGGGTTTATAGTTTTAATCTTAATGTTTATATTCCTAGGGTTTAATATTAAACTTAGAGTTTATAATATTAATCTTAGGTTTTAATATTATATCCTTTGGTTTATAATATTAATCCATTGGGTTCCCCCCAAGAAAAATAATAATGAAAGTTACATGTTGTAGATGCCAAAAGGCATATGAGGAAATAAACGTCTAAAAAAACATATAATAAAAAATCACTAAACTATACTTTTCTACCCTTCTTTTTCTCCACTTTCCGCCAACCATCAGAGGTAGGAGTGGAAGATACAATAGCCAATTGAGTTTCCTTTATGTTTACAAAAGTTTCTTTTTCAAAGTTGGAGCTGTCTAATGCATGAATTCTTTTGGTACCACTTGCTTCTTGCTCCTGAGAGGTCTTTACGCTCTGCTGCTGAAGAATTGTAGGTGTTGTTTCTTTGGATGATGTCACTAGTTCTATCTACTCTGACACAATCTTGTCTATGATTTCTTGAGAGTTCTGTTCAACATTAGTTGTAATCTTTTTTGGAATTTCCTCTTCCTCTTCCATATCTTCCTATGTACCAACGAATTGTTATCCCTTTGACTTTTTCTCTTTTTCCTTTTAAGATTCTTTGCCTGGGGACATGAATGTTGGAGGTGTCCAACTTGTAGACATATATGACATTTGAATGTCATATTTTCAAAATCTAGAGTTTGGGTCCATTACACATTATTATGAATCAACATAATACAGTAAGGTAATCCTTTACGAAGGTCTCCCTTGACACAGACCCATGAAAATGTGAATATTCCTTTTGTAAGTCTATCCGTGTCTACGTTTATGAATTTTCCAAAAGCATTTCCAATTCCTTCTAGTACTTTGATATGTCAGAAATGCAAAGGAAGATTATGTAACCTGACCCATACTGGCATTTTGGAGACGACCATGGTAATTTCATCAAATATTGAAAACCATGGGATCATAAATAGACCTGCACTACCCCAAAACCACGGTCCCTATTTTAAGACGAATTCCATATCTTTTGTTTTATCAAATTTCACAATAAAAAACCCTCTAGAGTATAGGTGAAAATCACAATTTTAAGTCCAATTAGAGGTTATCCATTTATTGTCAATGCAGGCACTTGGTTCATTTGTTCCACAATTTAGGGCCCTCAGAGATTGGGGGGATTATCTGGTTGGTTTTGTGAGCTAGGCCTTCCTTTAACTGCATCCTTGGATGACACTAGACCTTTGGAGTAAGATCCTGGGCAACCTCCAAGTAGTCTCATATTAAGGATACTAGTCAAATCATATTTGATTCCATAGTCCTTCATCTTGCGTTCGTCTTGAAAAGATTTCCCTACAAAAATTAGATTTTGAAGATTTTCTAGGATACCCATCTGATTTTGTATCCTCTACTTCAAGTTTTGTATCCACTCTCCATTCTTAACTCTTATTGAGATTTAATTCCCACTTATATTTTCAATAAAATTTGGGAAATTTTGTTTCTCTTTTGATTCATCCTTGACTGTCTTTTCCATTTCATTTCTGATCAAATTTACGCGAAACTATTCCAGATCTAAAATGGAATGATGCCAAACTATTGTATATTGGTCCAAAAGGTGATAATCACACTTCCCTTTGTCCCAAGCCCCATCATTCGCTATACGATCCATCAAAGAAAGCCACCCATTGTGATCGTCTTGAGATAAGTCTGATCGATGCAAGGCAACTCAAAACAGAAAGGAGAACTCCTGATCTGGCCAAATTAGAGGCCGATCTACAACTGGGAAGACTAGATCTGAAAGAAGGTGGTCTGATCTATGCAGGGTGACTCAAAACAGAAAGGAAAACTCCTGATATGTCCAAAGAAGAGGTCGATCTACAACTGGCGAGTCTAGAACTGAAAGACAGTGGATGAGATCTTCATCTAGGGAAAGCAAATAGTTATGGTTGAGTCTTTACAAAAGTATTCTAGTCATCATGGAAACATAACACCTAACCCAAAAGGATTCCTTCCTTCGATGAGATCTTACAACAAAAAATCCAATAACAAACCATAATCTAGAGTTGCGAGGCGTCTTCCAATTACTGTTTAACAGGTTAGCAAAATCTGTGAGCTCCTCTTCATACCTTTGATGGATATACCGATCTCCCATCATGCAATCTCCATTTGCATCTAGGCCATGCAAAGGCATGAGAGCGACAACATAGCAGGAACCATAGGAAGAAACCCTCGCCATTTCGTCTTGATCCTAGTCTATAACATCTTAAAATGATTTAATTTCATTCATATATATCAATATTAATCCATTGGGTTTATAATATTTAACTTAGGGGATATAATCCTTTGGGTTTATAATATCAATAATCCCTTGGGTTTATAAATCGATTGAGTTTATAATGTTATTAAATCTGTTGGGTTATAATATTAATTCCTTGAGTAAATAGTTTTACTAATCCATTGAGTTTATTAATCCCCTAGGTTTATAATATTAATCCATAATATATATAATGATATATTAGGGTTTATAAGCTTAGGGTTTATAATATTAATCCCTTGGGTCATGTAGTTTATATTGATCCAATTGGAATATGGGACAATACCCTTACTTTCAAAGGTTTTTCTTCTTCATCAATATTCCAAAATTGTTCAAAAAATATCCTGTTTCTACCTTGCCTATTTCTAGATATCATTTTGACAACATTTATTTTATAGAACGTCCAAAAGACTCCATTATATTCAGTAAACTTACAAAACATTCAAACAGGACAAATTTAGCCAACTGTTGTCTTCCTTTTTAGCCTGGGAGCTTCCATCTTGTCCATTTTTTTCTACTCCCATCTTCCGTGGGAGCATCATGGCTAGTGTCTGTTCCAAGGACTCGCTATACTGAATATCAACCCACTCACTAGGAAGAGAGAATTTAGGGATTCCATACACATCCTTCAAAATTCCCAACATCGTCGTTTCCATTGTCGATTCAATCCTGTCTACCTTTAAAATCATATTATCCACCTTTGTTCATATATTTTCCACTGTAAGTTGTAGATTCTCCAAATCCTTGCACAACTCGTCCAACTGTCAAGTGATCAAAGTGAAGTGAGAGTGGGTTTCCAGAGCCACTTGGTCACTAAACTTGGCTACAAGGGCTGATAGATCTTCCAGTATAACCTTAAGCTGATCCTTACCAGCTCTTCCATGACCGTCTCAACTTAGAGATGCCATAGTACAGGGTGCTTGAGCTCTAGCACTAACCATAAATAATTCCAGAACCAATAGACACCATTTATAATTCTAAACGTGAACTCTTCCTTCTCCATCAACCATCTTTTCACATTGAATGATATTGTCCTGATCCTGCATGCTCCTAACAAAATTCTCGATCACTGAATCCTTCTCCTTGCTTCTAAGCTCATGTGAGCTTAACTACTTTAGTTCTTGTGGAGTACCAACCAACAAGACCATAATCCAAATCTTATATGCATGTGGCATGGAGCTCCACTTGTCCTCTAACGTGTCATCACTCGCCTCGCTCTCCTAGATGGGTGAGATTCCACCATGGTCCAACTTGCAAGTGATATGACCATGAAGTATATTCACTATCATGGTATTAGAGTCATTAATAAATGGCATGACAAGCCTTGACTCCAATTTAATTAATTCCTTGAAAGGGATTAAATGGGATATGATTATCCCATTCATGTTTATTTCAATAATCATGGAATATGAAGTAAGAATGGATCTTCTTGGTCCTGAATTATTAGCCCTTGCTCTAAATTTCCCCCCTTATTAGCTTGTTCATCAACACGTTGTTTATTTTCCTTTTTGATTTGATAGAAGGCAATGATTTCAAACTTATGTATTACCAACCTTATTATAGAGAAAATTAGAGACTGGTCTCTTTTGAGGAGATCTTTGTCTTTGTGGAAATTTTGAATAACTATTATGGAATTACCAAAGACTATTAGTTGTTAAACCCCCCCTTTCTATTGCAATCTTCAGACCTTGCCATAGGGCTAGAGCTTCTACTTGGTTATTTTTTCATGACCTAACCCTTAAGGGAATTCCGACTCAATTTCTTCATCGTGGCGATAAATGACCTCTCCCACTCTTGCCTCCCTTGTATTTCCTTTCGAAGCTCCATCAAAGAATAGATGATGTTGTCCAAATGAGTGATTCCATTCCTTAAAATGATCTCCAACCAATATTATTGTGAAAGAAGGATTGACATTGTGTGTCTTGAAGTTGCTAACATGATAGGAGGCTTACTTAATTTAAGCCAAAAATTTTCTTTAAACAAGAGTTTTTCTAGATCAGTTGGATCAAACCCTTTGGAAGAAATGACTTCAAAGAGGAGTTGGGATGCTTTCATAGTATAAGAGACATGATCAAGCTTAATATTATGTAAAATGGCTTGATTGTGTGAGAGCCAATTAGACCAGCAAATGTATTTGGGTATGGAAACCCAACATCTGACTATTATTAAATCTGATTTGTGATGCAAAGGATATGGAGATCTCCAAATTTCGAACATTTCAGACCAGTCCAAAGGGATATATTGAATTTTTCCAATAGGGCTCAAGGAGATATTCCATACCTCTTTTGAAAAGGGACACTTGAAGAAAACATGTTTATATCCTCTTCAACCACTTCACAAAGGACACATCTCGAGGGGCCTTGAATTTTCCTTTTATTTTAAATTCTCAGCGGGCAACACCTTTCCATGAACTAATTCCCAAAAAAATATGTTGACCTTGGGGATACCATCCTTGTTCCAAATTTTACGCCATATTCTGGAAATAAGAGGATGCAATTTTTTTTATCAATGTTTCATACCCCTCTTTAACTATATAATAGTTCTTCTTTCATCCTAACCATATTTTCCAACCTAAACAGTTAGAGGCAATGAACGTAAATCCTTCTAATGAAATGATCAAGGCAAGCCATGGATGAGATAGATGAGCAATATAATTGAAGCAATGCCAACTATTCCAATGTCCTTCATCATCCAATTATGAAATATATGTGAGCCTATGATAACACTGATCTTCCATCTAGTTTACCAATTCCAAAACTCCCTGATTTTCGTTGACTAATGTCAAAGAAGAAACCTAATCCTTCCAAATATGGATACACCTTCCATTCCCAGAATGCCAACCCAGGTGTTTGGATTATTGGAGCCACAACTTTACATAACTTCCATATCTTAGATCCTTGAGCATCCCAAGATTCTTCCTTCGACCTGAGTAATTGATTCTTGTGAAAATATTTTCTTAGGAATGTTGTCTTCCAACACTCCTTATAATCAGAGAGAAGATGCCATAGAAGCTTTGCTCTGAATGCTAAATTCATAAATATTGGATCCTTTATCGCCAATCCTCCTAACGTTTTTGGCAACCTTAAAATATTCCAATTTACTAGATGGAAGAATTTCTCATTCCTTTTCCCGCCTTGACATAAAAAAATTTAGATCATATTACTAATGCGATGAATGATGCCCTTGGGAGATATAATCCAAAAACCAATATAATCTATAATAGAGGAGATAAATGACTTAATGAGGATATATTTTCCTAGCATGCTTTGTTAATGCACTCCCCATGAAAGGATTTTTTAATTTTTTTAAATTTTGAATGATTTCTTCCCAATCATCTCCACTTGATGGCCCAAAGATGGGAATTCCTAGGTAAGTGAATGATTTCTTGTCTCTATCTACTGTAAAACCCAGTACTCGAGTTATTTCTTGCAGAGTGGACTGAGAATAGTTCCAGCTTAGTAATTGGCTTTTCCTCTTATTTACCAACCCACCTAACAGGAACAAATATGAGTCTAGAATCCTTTTAAATCAAGAGGCAATAATTCAAGAGGCACCATCAAGAAATAGGGTATCATTGACAAACTGTAAGTTATTGATTTTTTTTAAAGTTGTACACAATAAACAATCCTAGAAGCTTCCCTTCTTGGCTTACTACTTCCATATTTTTATTGAGACTTTTCGCCATAATTATATACAATACAGGAGAAAGGGGGAAACCTTGCCTCAAAAATCTTGATTCAGAGAAGAAGGGAGATGGCTTACCATCTACAAGTGATGCTATCTGTTAGATTCGGTCTAGTTATCCCTTCGTCACAGATCAAAGCTCTTTTTGCATTTCATGATTAGGTGTCCCATCAGTTTTAATCAGTTTCATTTCGTTAGGCATGCCATAACTCTGACGGAATGGTTTGTGTCACTCATTCCCCTCATGCATGGTACTGCTGGTTCAGGTCTAGTCATAAAGCTTCAAAGATCATTATTTCAAAATTTTAGGTCTTAGTTCTAGGGTTGAGTCAATTTTGTTTTGAAAAGTCTTAGAAGACCAGCAGGCCAGAGGGATGTCTTTGATAGATAATCACTTCAATAATTTTCATCATTGTACAGATAAAGTATGGCTTCTCTTCAAAAATCTGTTTTGAAGATAAGTCGTCGCCTCATTTTTGTAAAATTTTTCAAAAACTTCAATCCTTGAAATGTCCAAGTGCAGACTTGGTCTCCTTTGCCAGAGCATATCACAGCTATCCCTGCAAAAAATTATCAAAGAAAATCATTATTTCAACCAATTTTAAGGAGGAAACCGAAAAGGTCAGAGTCTATTAATTTTGAAAAAGTGTCAACGACAAAACATAAGAAAATGGGTTATGGACCAAGAAAAAATAAAAAAGGAGTCTATATGAAGATATTTCACATCATTTCTAACCCATTCCACATTCAAAGAGTGAAGAGCATCGTTCCAAAGCAATCTTGTGGGTTTGTATGCAAATTGGAGCATTTCCAGGGCGAGCGGCGCATCAGGTTGGGCGTGTGGTGCATCAGGGGTGCACGGCGCATCAGGCGACAAAACACAGTGAGAATCTGCACGCTCGCGGTGCATCAGAGGCACGTGGCGCGTTGGGTGAGGCGTGCGGCGCGCTGGGGTTTATGCCCAAACTTTGTCCGGAAAAACACTAAAACACCTCCTCTCAAGCACAAATTCACAGGTAGGCTTATATCCATGGATTATTCTTGGTTTTGAATGGTTTATGTAAAGCATTATGATATGTTTGCCCTATAAAACCAAGTGGAAAAAACCCTCCTTTGTCCATTAAATTGCTGTAAGAATTTGAATGCAAAAATTGCTGAAGGGTTTTAAAAAACTAAAAATTACCAAGGTTATCATTTTTTCCTACTTCCTTTGTTTCCCATCCCCTATGTTCACCATTATTTTCCCCAATAATTCCCTCATACACCCTACACTATCCTCCCTCAAATCCTAATCCCTCACTTCTATTACAAACACATGATCCCTACCTCATCCCAAAACCCTAAAAATTCAAGATTTCCATGTCCCTTCCCTTCTCTAAATTCCTTGTTTTATTTCCATGTTCCCCATTTCCCTAATATTTTCCATTTCCTAACAATTCCCTTTTACATTTGTGTCCCCTTGGTCACAGCATTTTGAGAAAAAGAAACAGTCTACAGTCAATTTTGCACACAGTTGTATATCAGCATATATATATTCCAACTATCTTGTTTCTAAAGAACATGTCAGAGACCGAGTCAGTATATGAGCAGGAGTATGATAGTGATTCTAAACCGGAGGTAAATGGGCCAAATGTGCCACGGAGGTATCACAAAGGTGGCAAAAGTGGACAACATGTTAGGGAGGAGCCTATTTCTTTGGCTCAATTGCAAGCTTGCTCACTTGCAATGGATTGTTTTCGGCGCCAATCATGTTTCCAATATTGTGAGATGATCTCACAAACTCAGCATCATCGGGAACTAGTCCGTCTACTTGTTCTTAATCTACAGGATGGTCATGTAAACCTTGCCGGAGTGAATTTTACCTTTTCACCCGAGACTATTGCTCAAGCCACCGGGATACCAAATGTAGGGGAGGAATGGAGCAAACGCCAGATGCTAGACAGATTTTACTATGAGACATATATCAAGCCCGGGTATATCAGACACTTGAGCGTAGCTTTTCCTTTCAGATTCCTGAAAGATGAGTTTGCACTGTTGATGAAACTCATCATTTGGTATTTCAACTGTGAGGGCAAATTCTCGCGTCTCTATGCATACCATGTCCATTTGTTGATGCATTTCACAAGGGTACGTATGATGAACATTCCGTTTTTCATGTGTCGCAACATAGAGAGGATGGTGCCTTTAGTACAAAGGAAGAGCCCAACACATCAGCATAGGAGCTAATATCATTATGCATTGATCAAAATCATAGTGATGCATCAGTTGGCACATTAGGGTATTACTTGGGAGGATTTCATCTCCCGTGATTACTTTTTCGCGCTACAGCCTCCTCTAGAGATAGTTCATGATGAGGGAGGGCCTTCACAATAGTTTGACATTCCTGAGACCGAGCATGTCGATGTTCGAGTATATGTGACATATCAGACAGGCCACATGGCCTTATTTGCATCTGCACGACGAGTAGTATCTCCACCCGGGGTGGAAGGGGTCTCGTTGACATCATCAACACAGCGAGTATTATCTCCACATCATGTGGAAGGGGTCTCGCCTCCGTATTCAGTACAGGTATATATTCAGGATAGGGGCAAGAGACACATGTTTGATGAGGGTCCTTCAAGAGGTCAAGACATGGGTATCATTGATGTTGATGCTAGCTCTCCTAACTCGGAGCTAAAGGAGATCATCCGAGAGCAAAGGGACGAGAATGAGTCGCTGCAAAAGAAATTGCAGATGGCTAAGTGGGTGATCAACTACTTGGAGCAGCACAACAAACAACTAGAAGATGAGCATACACTTTATGAGCTACGGAAGATCCGAGAAGACCGAGAATTGGCCCGAAGGAGACCCGATGATTTGACACCTATTGATCAAGAATCAATGCTCATTCGGCTAAACACTCATTTGGAGAAGTTGTTGGCGAAGGCAAACAGGGATAAAGACATGCTTCGTCATATGAAAACTCACTATTGGGCTTGCATGCATGTTTGCAAAGCGAAAATGAAGATCCTAAAGAGGTGTTTGAGCAAAGCACTAAAGCGACGAAAAAAGCCCAATCCACTCCAAATTTTGGCCAAGGCTTCATTGGCGGGGTACAACACATGATAGAGGCTTGCAAAACATGTTTTTTGGCTCTACGCGTAGCGCGCAGCGTGCGACCCATAAGATGGGGAAGTCCAAATCACAAATGGCTTATAGTTTTGGATTTTTCATGATGAATTATACATGCTCAGCCATTGCCAAAGCATTTCATCAAGTTCTGGGTGACCAAAAGGCTCAAAAACATCATGAAAATCACCTTTCTGCCACTTTTTGCACCAGCAGGAAGTACTTCCGGGAGAATGCACGTTTGGAGGGTAAAATGGACACCAAATTGGAAAATTCAACTTGGGTTAGAAAGTAGACATCTAGGGCTTTCCAACAAGCCAATCTAAGATCAATTTGGATGTCGGGAAGTGCCCCAAAAATAGGTGGAAAGGCGCGCGACGCACAAGGTTTTTTGGCACAATTTTCATCCTCAGCTCAGCAAATGAAGCCAATTTGACCAGTTTTGACTTGTGATGTGATTTTTCACCCCTATTGATGTAATTAATGAAAAATTATGTTGTTTTGACACTTATTTACCTATTCTAGATGATTCATTCACAAAATAGCAAAAATTTAATGAATGAATTGGTTTCCTAGCTTATAGAGGCAAGTTGTTTTGACTGCCTAGATTGTAGTGCTTTGTTTAGAATTGGTTCAAACAACTCCTAAGATGATGAGCTCGACCCCTAGAGGAAATGGAATGTATTGGATTGCCTATATTATCTATTTTCTTATTCATTTTCAGGGTTGGACTCTTGGGAATAGCTTGACACTCTATTGTACATATTTTATCTGCAATTTTGGCAAAGGAAGACCAGGGTTTTGCAGCACTATTTGGGATTCATGTGGCTTTATGTGTTGATGGTGTGTTTCTTTCAGTATTTGTAAGTTTTTTATGTGCATCGCTTTCCTTCTCTTATCTTCTGCAATTGAACAAATGAAGTGTTTAGGTAGAATCCATAATTTGTTATGCTCTGCCTTTAAGTTTGTTTGATTTTCCATGTTTTCATCTGTTTATGGAGAATCCTTGAAAGTTTCTTGCTCTCCTTAACCTCTCACCAGTCAAATCTATCCATTCATTCTCTTTAAAGGCATCAAAACAATCACCTATCTTGCCCCAAGTAGACCTCTGCAAAAACTGTGCCTCATCCCCGCACCCAAAATTGCCTTTCCCTTGAATTCAACAAAATTTCAAAAAATCAATTTCAAACTCCTTGTACTTCATACCTAGCCTAAAATTAGTTATCAAATTAGTCATCTCGACCTCATTGATTACCTTTTTCCGAGGTTGACTCGGAGAGATCCCTCTCCTATCCTCGTAGGGCTAGCTACGAGGCTGAGCGTGGTTTGATGTAGCCTTGAGTTCTACCTTATTTCAGCCTAAGGTAGATTTGAGCGCTAACATAGTGGCGACTCCACTGGGGATAAATCTCAATGGTTTGCTTGCTGATGTGTTTGTTTCATGAGTCTTAGACGGAGTCTGAAGTCACGCCAAGTAGCTTTCGAAACACTTTTTCTATGCATAAGCGGAAGTAGATAAATGTTGCTTCAGTCGATCTCCGGTTAGCTTGTGAACACTTGATTTGCAAATCACCCCAGTAAATTTCTTCGTTCTAGACCTTTGGATGATTGATTCTAGAAGACGATAGGCTGAATTATTTATATTCTTTCAATATTTTGAAAAACACACTGGCTTCAAAAAGACATACAAGAGCTAATCCAGATCCTAACCCACCCCCTGTCTACGAGAATCCAAACTTGATTCGAAAGATCCTCCATCAAGAAAGCTCGGCGACTCCCGTGATAAAATCCCATTCATGTCCTGCAATTTTTGAATATCTTGAAGAACTTGCTTTTGATGAGAAGTTTGAACTGTCATTGTTCAAAACCAAGTCTGAAAATGCTCTTGATTCTATAGTTCCAGATCCCGATTTCGTGGCCGCCCTTCAAATTGAAAAGTCTAACAAGTCTATTGAGAATTTCATTTTAAGATAGCTCCAAAGAACAATTGAGGTTACGAATATCATTGATTTTCTAGAAACTGCATCTGCTACCATTGGATCATCTATTGCGGCATCTAGCTCTAGACATCCTACTGAACCGCCTTTCATTCCTACCATCCCTGTGCAACCCATTATTTCTAATCAGAAGTTTGCAATCAATTCGCCTTCATCTACTATTTCCACACCTAAAACTGCATCTCCTCTGCACACACCTCATACACCTCACACCTCAACTGCACCTACTCCACTAACATCTCCAAGGCCGACTGTAAATCCACCAAGAACCATGGCTGCCAGATTTGCACCCCTTGCTTTGCCGGCCAATTCGGATCCTATGACTACTGATTATCAGAGCAAGATTCCTATATTTGATGGCACACCACAAAGTATATCATCTCAGCAGCATATTGTCTGAATTACGAACTTTTTGGACCTGCATGAAATTGATGCGGAAAATGTTTCAATGAGATTGTTTTCCTAGACTTTTGGAGGAGAGGTTCGTAAATGGTTCAGAGCTTTACAAGCAAGGAGTATCAATACACTACAGGAACTTCAGACCTTGTTTCTAGATCGGTGGGAGATGAAGAAATATATGTTGCAAATCACTTCAGAGTATACCAACATCAAGCGTAATCCTGGTGAGTATGTTCAGGATTATGTTATCAGATTTAATGCAGTGTATAATGCAATTCCAGATGACTTAAGACCATCTAAAAAGTCATCTTGTTATGTACTTAGGGGGGGTAATATGGGGTACCAAGGGAGGTACCCAAGGTAATAAGGTAATAATGGGATGGCCCATAGTAATAAATAAGGTGGTTAACCCATGTCATGTAAGGGACCACAAGTAGTTAATAATAATGTAATGGGCCCATGGTATTAGTTGATGGTATGAGTAAACCATGGTATTGATGCATGGTATTGTATGTATGAGGCCTATATAGAGGCTAGAGACTCCACATGGAGAGGGATGAAGAGAAGTATTCTTGTATGAACAAGCATATGGCTTGCTTGTGGAGTGTTCTCCTTCCTTAAGGAGTGAATGTATGGTGTTTCCCTACCTTAAGGGTTTGACAATAAAGAAGCATTTCTATCTATTTCTATCTTGTTATTCTTGGGTTATTTCTATTATCCTAATATCTTTGGGTTAGATCTACAACAAGTGGTATCAGAGCTACAACAAGTGGTATCAGAGCACTTTCTTGGGCACAAAAGTGAAATTTTTTTTTTTACTTTTTGCAGGATTTCAAGGGCGGCGAGTTTGCAGATCAGATCTGTACGTTTTGGTTCAAGATATGAAAAATCTGATTGCAGATCTGTATTCCTTGTGAAAAAATAGCCGATTTCAAAAAAAAAAATCGGTCAAATCGGAGTCTGGATGAAGGAGATATCACTGATCTAAAAATCAGTAGGGTTGGAGACAATTTTTCGGGGCAGCGAATTTGCGGCACAGATCTAGACGTCCTGGTGCAAGATCTACAAGATCTCATTGTATATCTGGAATCTTTGTGAAAAACACCTAAATTCAAAAAAAAAAATCAGTCGAATCGGAGTCCGAATGAGGGAGATATCGCTGATTTAAAATCAACACTTTTTCAGAAATTTTGGGTGACGGCGGGAGAGTAGTAGCGCAGATCTGGAATTCTAGTACCTGGATCAGGATTTCTATCACACGGGAAGATGTAGAATGGTTGTTACATTTCCAAAAATAGGTTATAATAGAGATTCTGAGCAATATTGACGAAACTGTGACAATTTCAAATTTTCACCAAGTCATAGAATTGTTTTTCAAAACCCTCTTCATGACGACTCTACAATTTACCGGGAAAGATGAGCGTCCTACTATAGAAGAATTCCTACAAACAATAAAGCTCAAATATGGGAGAGTTTGGAGGGTTTCAGTGTGGTATAATTTAAAAGATGAGGCTGACAAATGGTGGTTCTCACTTGACCGCAAGCAGTTGAC
Organism: Pinus taeda; assembly: GCA_000404065.3. Classification (NCBI taxonomy): domain Eukaryota; kingdom Viridiplantae; phylum Streptophyta; class Pinopsida; order Pinales; family Pinaceae; genus Pinus; species Pinus taeda. Next base: position 158,451 of record APFE031685975.1, read on the forward strand.
CAAACTTTCAGATGAAGAATTTGAAAAATCACTTTTAGACAGATGGTCTCATGCCAGAAAACAAGATAAGGAGAAACATGTGGGTTTATTTCCTACTGGTATATCCTTATTAGAGGTTCATGGGTTGATTCAGAATGAGAAGATCGTTGTGTCTATAAATCCTAGTTGCAAGCATAATTTTATCAGTGTTAATTTGGCAAAAAAATTGCAAGTCCCAGCAAAACAAATTCAACATACACAAGTTGATAATGAGGATGTTCAAGTGTACAAAGATTTGAAGATTTCTATGGATAAGTATGTGTTCCATGGTGATTTTTATGCTTCAGAGATGGATACTATGGATGTTGTTTTGGGATATCCTTGGATGGAATCCGTGGGTACTATCAATATTAATGTGCAGAAGAAATTCTTGAAGCTATGGTATAAAAAGAAGAAAATTACATTACAGGATATTTCCATCCATAAACAGATAGAGCACATGAAGGCTGAAGCAGAAGATGTTCAAGGGTCTCACATATCAGATGAGGAGCAGTTGATGGTCGATAATCAGACACAAACAGAGGCTGAAGCAGAAAAGGTTACCGGTGTTGATACATCAGAGGAGGAATCAGTGGTTGAAGTCATATTGGAAAAGAAGACACCACAACAGGCACCTCAGCAGGGTGAATTAAAGAAGAAGACACCGTGGGTTAAAACTTCAACATAACATCACCCACATCACCCCGCAAGAAAACCATCAAGATGGCAACCAGTTAGTCACAACCCCCACAAGATAGATAGGGAGAAGCGAAGATCCACCTACTACAAATCAACATAGAAGAGCTACCACGGTCAACTTCCATCTCAAGCGAGCGAGGCACCAACAAGATCGAGGGTTCACCTTTCTCTTGGATGGCTAGATGCATGTGCATGGTATCAGTGGACTACTCTTTTGAGTAGATCTTATTATTTGTGTTCTTCCCATGTTTCAGGGACGAAACATGCTAAGAGGGGTGGAATGTTATATACCTAGGGGGGTAATATGGGGTACCGAGGGAGGTACCCAAGGTAATAATGTAATAATGGGATGGGCCATAGTAATAAATAAGGTGGTTAACCCATGTCATGTAAGGGACCACAAGTAGTTAATAATAATGTAAGGGGCCCATGGTATTAGTTGATGGTATGAGGAAACCATGGTAATGATGCATGGTATTGTATGTATGAGGCCTATATAGAGGCTAGAGACTCCACATGGAGAGATATGAAGAGAAGTATTCTTGTATGAACAAGCATATGGCTTGTGGAGTATTCTCCTTCCTTAAGGAGTGAATGTAGGGTGTTTCCCTACCATAAGGGTTTGATAATAAAGACTCATTTCATATCATTTCTGGGTTTATTTGCATTATCTTATATTTTCATATCAGATCTATAATATTTGGGGTTAGATCTACAACACCAGTCCATACCTCTTGTGGAGCCTTATCCTCCAACACTGATGAAGGTGATCTATTGACCAGGTAACATGTAGTATCCATTGCCTCTGCCCAGAATTCCTGTTCTAACTTGGCACCACTGAGCATGCTTCTTGGCCTTTCCATCAATATCTTATTCATTCTTTTTGCAACTCCATTTTGTTGAGGTGTATATGGAGTAGTATTTTATCATTATATACCACACTTATTACAGAATTCTTCAAATTCCTTACTGCAAAACTCTCCACCATTATCTGTTCTTAGCATGTTTACCTTGTTCTCTATCTGATTTTCCATGAGAGCCTTAAATTCTTTAAACCTGTCAAAGGCTTTAGATTTCTTCTTAAGGAAATATATCCGTGTATTCCTTGAGAAGTCATCTATAAATGACACATATTACACTGACTTACCCAGTGATGGAACCTTCACAGGTCCAAATACATCACTGTGCACAAGCTCTAATATATGTTTCACCTTCTTACTACTAGAGGGGAAACTCACCTGATTCTACTTCCCGTATACACAATTTTCATAGAAATCAAAATATAGAGAGCTATTACTCATACCTTCTACCATACCTTTACCATGAAGTATTTGAATGCCCTCCTCTCCAATATGTCCAAGCCTTTGATGCCACAACATGGTCTTTTCTCCAAAGACCATTAGATTTTCTGCTCCACTTTTAGGAACCACAAAACTGTTGAACCCATCAATAACAGTGCTACCTTGTAGCCTATACAGAGTTCCAATTTGAACTCCCTGCATCAATACGAGTGCTCCCTGAACCATTTTGCAGGGTATCCTTCTCGAACATTGTTTTTACACCTGCATCATCCATCTTGCTTATAAAAATCAGATTTTTGGCCAATGCAGGAATGTGCAGAACACCCGGAAGTGTTCTAACCCTTCGACCTTGCAACTTCATCTTTACTTTTCTATGACCAATGATTCTAGCCATCCTATCATCCCCTAAGAAGACATCACCACCATCGTATTTCTCATACTCGCAGAACCACTCTCTATGGGGAGTGAAGTGAAAGGATGCACCTGAGTCAATCAACCATGCCTCATGATCTACATGTGTACTTGAAGAAGCCAAGTACACATCCCCACCTTCATCTGGGGTGGTTTTTGCCTCTACAGAAGGAGCATCATCAGATCCCTTTCCTTTATTATGAGTTTTAGATTTACAGTCCCTTTTGTAGTGCCCTTCCTTTCCGCATTTCCAACACACCACCTTTACAGGTTTTCCTAGAGATTTAGATCTCCCTCTAGATTTAGATCTCCCACTCGATGACTTATTTTTGTTTCTGTTCTAGGACCATCCTTGTACAGACAAGGCGTCACCATTATGGCTCTCCATATTTTTCCGTCTCATCTCCTCCATCATCAAGGATGAGACTATTTCATCAAACTACAAGGAAGTTGCATTGCTACCTATTGCAATAACCAGACTATCCATGAATCTAGTAGAGAACACAACAAACTGATGCACTTATCTTCATCTAAAATTTTAATATCAATAGATGCTAACTGACTTACCACAATATTAAATGCATTTAGATGCTCTGTCACCGAGTCTCCATCTTTCATCCTCAGGTTATATAGTTTTTTTCTCAGGAACAATTTATTCACGAGAGACTTGGATTAGTACAAAGTCCCTAACTTGTCCCACAAAGCCTTTGTTGTCGCTTCCCCTCATACATTCAGCAATACTGAATCTGAAAGACACAATTGTATTATGCTCTTTGCCTTCCAATCCAACTTCTTCCATTATCCATTAGACACCCCCGTTGGTTTAGTACCTTGATCTACCATGATCCACTGATCTTTATCCACCAACAAATCCTCCATATTTAGTTTCCACAACTCAAAACTCTGACCATTAAATTTCTTGTTCTCTATCTTTCCACTGCTTGCCATCTTCTTTCACCATCAAAATCAATCTCATAGATCTCCCACTGAACAACCACAGCCCCAACAACAAAGGCATCCCCTTGAAGCCAAAACTGCTCTGATACCAAATGTAGGCTTTAACCCCATACAAAAATTACCTGCATACAAACTCGAAAACACATAAAATAAACAATGTGAGAGCATAACATGTAGAAATTTTGAATAATATAATGCTTATTCACAAATATTATCCTAATTATACACTATTAGTGGAATGCATGCATAATTCATAACCTCCTCTACGTTGATCATCAATTTTCGGAATTAAAGAAGCAATCACATGTGCACATTGAAACATCAATCGCACATATCAACACAGTATGTAATGGGGAAATCATACAGCTAAAAACCCCTCAACTAAATTTATATTATGATGATAGAGAACATGTAACAATAAATAGTACAATACTCCTCACAAGTACTCAGTACTATCTCCACTTGCTACACACAAACTAGCTCAGATCTGAACAAGTCACAAGTTCAAATCTCCTCCGTTGTTTGCCTGCCTCCACTACGCAATACCTGTTGAGAATAGATCTGATCCAAGTTTGAATTCCCTTGGTTTGTACTGTGCAATCCTCATTGGCAATATCAATCAATGATTGTGCAAATCTCATGCACAGCTATAGTCACAGCTGATAGTAGACTCACCCTTTCACCCACCTCTAACACTTGTCTACACTGAACTGTCCATGCACCGAGTTAACTGATGTATTCTTCAGTTGATTTATGAGTTAAGAATTAGTGAATTAATTAATAATTAATTCACACCACTCATCACTAGTGTATTTGGTAGTTAGACTAAATACAACTAGTTCAACTAAGTCAAACTAAACACAACTCCATCAACTCCTCAATCAACTCCACCAAACTCAATCACTTGAGTTCTAACTGAAGTCCATCATGCAATAGCTCAACTAACACATAGGAAAAGCGTATTTCCTTCTGGCAGTTGCATGTGCCACATCCGTAGCTCGAACTGAAGTGCTGCAAGAGGATAAGATAATGTTTATAGTCCAAACATTATTAAGAGCTAATAATATTCGACTGTTCTATTTTTAGACTGGCAGTCTAAAATAGACTCCGCCCATATGTCTAAAAATAGAAGTCCATCTATTTTTACCAACATGACCAATCATCCATAAATAGCATCCTACAACTCATAGACCATGATCCATATGTCTAAAAATAGACTTTGCGCCAAAAATAGCCTGTGGGCCAAGTTAGTGAAGGCGACTTCTTTTCACTAAGCTCCATCATCTTGTTGCATTTTCAACACTCCCTCTCAACAAGATATGTATTATTTGCAACCCCTATCCTACCTCTGTGGTATTCGAATTTTCTCTTGGTGAGCGCCTTCATCAAGATATCAACATCCTGATCCTCCGTGGGAATGTATGAAAGTAACATGATTCTCCGCTGCACACAATCTCTGATATGATGGTACCTGATGTTGATGTGCCTGGATCTATCATGAAATACTGGATTAGCCGAGAGTTTAATGCAACTCTGGTCATCACAATAAATCACAGTAGGCTCCAAGTGTGACCCGAGCAACCCGACCAGGATCTTCCTCATCCATATAGCCAACCCGACCAAGATCTTCCTCATCCATATAGCCTCGCATGTAGCCAAACTTGCTGCCATATACTTGGCCTCTACTGAACTGAGTGCCACGGATCTATGCTTCCCGCTGTACCAAGAAATTGTTATCGACCCGATACTGAAGATCCCTCTAGATGTGCTCTTTCTGTCCATTGGTCTCCCTACCCAATCTGCATCCGTGAAACCACATAGCTTCACCTCATCCTTCTGTTTGTACCACAATCCATATCCTGATGTGCCTCTGAGATAACACAACACATGCTTGCCTGCCTTCCAGAAGAGCTTGGTTGGCTTAACCATAGCTTGTAAAAGCTGGTTAACAACATAGCATATCTCGGGTCGTGTATTGACCAGATACATAAGCGACCCCACCAACTGTCGATAAACAGTGGCATCCACTACCTCCACTGAAGTACCATCCTCCTTCCTCCAACCTCCAAGAAGAGGAGTATCAACAGGCTTGCAGCCATGCATTTTGAACTTCTCCAGTATCTCCCAGGCATACTTACCCTGAGAAACAAATAGTCCATCATTGCGCTGCCAAATTTTGTAGATCCATCTCGAACCCACCACTAATTTCCCTTCCGGTCTTGGGACAATCTCCCATGTGCTATTTCTAACAATCAAATCATACTCTTCCACCATGGCATCTACCCATGCGGGATCCTCCACAGCTTCCTCGAAAGAGGATGGCTCAGTCACGACCCATTTGCTCACAAGAGCAATGTATCCAGTGTACCGATCAGGTGACTGTCTCTATCTGTGTTGTGTTGTAGGTGATCCTACAACCTTCTCTGCATCTTGAGCCAGTCGCTCCGCTTCTGTAGTGTGCTTTCACCCTCTGATGGTTGGCGCTGCATGAGTGGTCTCTTCCACTCCATGAGCTTCATCTTGTGGCTGATCCACATCCTAAAACTAATCCTTAGGAACTAATAGCTCCTCATCTGCATGCAAGTGTGGCTCCCTCTCAAGTGAACACTTCATGGATTTCTCCTCCTGAAATTTGATATCCCGTCACACAACAGTCTTGTGACTGCCTAGCAAATACACACGATAGTTGTGGGGTGTATCAGTGTACCCCACAAATATCCCAACCTCTGCAGTTCGCTCCAGCTTCTTCCTGGCATCCTTCATCACATGCATGTAAACAGGAGAACCAAAAATCCTCAAATGGGAAATATCAGGCCTCTTACCAGAATAAGCCTCCTCGAGTGTACTCATGCCACGTGTCTTGTGAGGAAAATGGTTCTGTACATATACTGCAGTATTGCATTCCTCCACCCACAAGTGAAGGGGTAGGCCTTGATCATGCAACATCGCCCGTGCAACACCCACGATCGTTTTGTTCTTCCGCTCAACAACCTCATTCTGCTGTGGGTTATGGGGAGCTATGAGCTCTCTTCGAATCCCTTCTGCGCTACAGAAGTCCTTGAACTTGCCAGAGATGAATTCACCACCATTGTCACTCCTAAGAGCCTTCACCTTCTTCCCTGATTCCTTCTTGACCAGTGCTTTGAACTCATAGAACTTTGAGTATGTCTAGCTCTTCTTCTGCATGAAGACGATCCAACACTTTCAAGAGAAATCATCAACAAAGATCACATCGTACTTGTGCTTTGTTGTCGAAGCTACTAAGAAAGGTCCACACACATCCGTGTGAATTATCTTAAGGATCCTCGTGATGTGACTATCCTTCTCATGAAAGGTGGCTTTCACAAATTTTCCCAAAGTACACCCCTTGCACTGATCTGACTACGCAAGAGTGCCTTTAGGAAGCCCAGTAGAAATCTGCTGCAGTATCTTCAAGGCTCCATGATGAAGGTGGCTCAATCTTTGGTGCCACAGCTTGCCATCATCCTAGCTCACCTCTCCTTCTGTCTTGCATGCCATTTCTGTGCAACCATCTACATGCAATTGATAAAGGTTCTTGACTCGAACCCCTATCTTTCGGGTTTCTCTAGTTGTCTTACTGCGCAGGAAAGCCTTTCCCTCGCTGAAGACAACATCATATCCCTTGTCTTCTAACATCGCCATAGAGATAAGATTCTTCTTCAATCCTGGAACATGCATCAATTTCTTCAATACAAAGGGTTTACCAGACTCCCTCTCAAAGGAAATGGTACCGATACAAGTTGCACTGTATCTACCATCATCACCCATATCGATGTGCACTCCAAGATCTTTCTCATCCAGATCAGAAAACAAATCTCGATCTCCTATCATGTGAAAATACGCACCACTGTCGAAGAACCATATTGATCCCATCACACTTGATACCAAGCATGTGATTAGTGAAAAATCCAGCTCAAATTGTGAGGCTAAGGCCTCTCCCACTGCAGATCCAACAACTTGCTTATTTTTCTTCTTCTGTGGACAATTTGTGGCGTAATGTCTGTGCTGGTGACAGTGAAAGCACCTCACCTTGGACATGTCCTGCTTCTTACCTTTCGCACCAGAATGAGAAGCTTTCTTGTTCTTCCCCTTCTCTACTTTGGCAACCAAAGCGCAATTTTCTTCATCAGATGCCTTTGATGAAGATCCGTCCCTTGTATTCCACCTAATCTTCTCTTGCATAAGATCCGACCAAAGTCTCTCCCATCTTGGAAATTTCTCCCGACCATTGATAGAGTCCTAATAGGAATGCCAACTCTTCATAATACCAAGAAGAGCCAAGCTCACCAAGTCCTCATCATCGATAGTCACCCCCACAGTTCCCAGCTCATCCCGGCATTGGGTGAACTTTGTAAGATACTTGGGCATACTATCTCCATTCTCACACTTAACGTTTCTAAGTTTATCCTTGAGTGCCAACTTCCTCTGGTCACTCTTGCTTTGGAATAAATCTGTCAACACTTTCCACATCAAGTATGGAGAAGCCTTTCCATGCAGGCTGGATACAATGTGATCCATCATGCCCTCCAATAGAATCCTTTGACACTTTGCTGTCTTCTTTTGCCAAGCCTCAACTTGAGTAGCATCAGTAGGCTTTGGGACTTCAGCATCTATGAAATCCTTCAACCCATTTTCATCTAACACCACCTCTATCCTATCTTTCCATGCAATATAATTCGAGCTGCCTTTAAGGGCATACTCCAATCGCAATCTGTTAAAAGGCATTTCAACTTTGACACCAAGAAAACACTGCTGCAAATTCGAATTCCACCAGCTCAAACATCAACCACTTCTGATCTAAAATTCATGAGAACAAAGTATTTCTCATACAGAGATTGAATGTATGGGAATTCACTGGATATCCCACCTTCCAAAAGAAGGATGAATCCAGAGGCTACCTGGCATGATTACAGACTTTGCCTGAAGAAATAAAATGTAATCACTTTCTGAATAATGGATCCGATGATCAATCTCGCTCTGATACCATGTAGAAACTTTGAATAATATAATTCTTATTCACAGAGATTATCCTGATTATACAATATTTGTGGAATGCATGCATAAGACATAACCTCCTCTATGTTGATCATCAATTTACGGAATTAAAGAAACAATCACATGCACACATTGAAACATCAATCGCACATATCAACACATTATTGTTGGCATTATGTTTCTGGTATGGTTATATGTTATAGATGTTGTACTTGATGGAAACACCCATGGCATGGCTCTCAATATGATGAGAATTAAGAAGTACGCAGGAGAAAAGTTCACGGAATTTTATGCAGAGAAAATTTTATAAAAGTTATTTCATGTGGAGAAAAGTTCACGGAATTTTATGCAGAGAAAAGTTTATTTCATGTGGGAAAACTTACCTTTGGTCCATGGTAGTTAGTCCTTGGAATTTGAACCTATGGTTTTTGGACCATCGCATCTCGACAGACGTGTTGATCCCTAGTATTGAGTTGATGGTATTGGTTTGTTATGGTTTTGGCCCGTGGTATTGGTCCATGATTTGAGGAAGAGCTTGCCTATATAAATCAAAGGAGATATTTTGGCTTGTGTATGCTTTTGGGTTGAATATCTTAAGATCTGAAATATTGGGTTATTGTTTCAAAAGCTCGATCTATATGAAAGTGAAGTGGAAAGCGAATGTGTGAAGGGTGATCTCTCGAGTGCTGTAGCTGCAGAAGTGCGGAGGCACCGCAGGAGACGCCGCAGGAGGCGCTGCAAGAGACGTCACAGGAGGCGCCGCAGGAGGCACCACAGGAGGCGCCACAGGAGGCGCCACAGGAGACGCCGTAGGAGGCGCCGCAGGAGACGCCACAGGAGGCGCCACAGGAGACGCCCCAGGAGGCGCTGCAGGAGACGCCACAGAAGGCGCCGCAGGAGACGGTGCCACAGGAGATGCCGCAGGAGGTGCCATAGGAGACGCTGCATGAGGCACCGCAGGAGACGCCACAGAAGGTGCCGCAGGAGACGCCACAGAAGGCGCCGCAGGAGACGCCACAGGAGGCGCCGCAGGAGACGCCACAGGAGGCGCCGCAGGAGACGCCCCAGGAGGCGCCACAGGAGACGCCCCAGGAGGCGCCGCAGGAGGCG